>SJYC01022598.1:0-31302 GCA_006408675.1 Madoqua kirkii | reverse complement strand
ATGGCATTACTGACTCAATGGACATGGGTTTGGGTGGACTCTGGGAGTTGATGATGGACAGAGAGGCCTGGCATGCTGCCATTCATGGGACTGCAAAGAGTCGGACATGACAGTGATTTAACTGATCTGAACTGAATACTCATATCAAATAGATTGTTAAATAAATCAATAACAAAAGATAGAGATGAGCATTATAATAATGATTAATGGGTTAATACAAGAAGATATTATATTAACATATCATCGATTGGAGACATATCAGTATGCTTTTAGAGAGTGATTCAATTAACATCACAGTATGAAGTTGTTAGAGCTCTGAATTGATCACAGTTTCATAATACAACTTATGATTGTGTTATCATTCACATTTTGCTCCATTAAGTTTCTGTTCCAACTTTCTGTATATTATAAACACAAGTTTACTGACATAAAATTTTTTAAAAAGATGCATTGTGATATATCCTGTTTGTAAAAGAACTCCCTCCAAAGATCCACTTTGCCAACTATCAGATAAAATAAAAGAACATATTCTAGAGGAAATAATACCCAACAGATCAAAAAGAAAATTCCACCACACTGGGAAGTATAGAGTCTGCTCTTTCAGAGGAAAGCACAGGGAAACAGTATATTTGTAATAGATATTTTTTTTTCTTCTCCATAGAGGTGCCTGCCCCACCACCTATCACACTCTAATGAAATATTAGGATGCTTTAGTAAGACATGTACAAAATTTCAGTTACATGCATCTAGTTAACAATAATTTTAGAATATTTCCTCAGCTATAAACAAATATAGGCAAACTCTTTTTAACATAAATCACAGCAATATTTTCTTGGATCAGTCTCCCAAGGCCAAAAATATAAACCAAAAATAAACAAGTGGACCTAACTAAACTTAAAAGCTTTGGCACAGAAAAGGAAACCATCTACAAAGTGAAAAGGCTACCTACAGGATAGAAGAAAATATTTGCAAGTAATGCAACAGATAAGAGATTAATATTCAATAAACAGCTCACACAACTCAATATCATAAAAACTGAAAATACAATAAAACAGGGGCAAGAGATTTGAACAGTTTTCCAAAAAAGACATACAGATGGCTAAAAGGCACATGAAAAGATGTTCATGGTTGTTAATTATTAGTGAAAAAGAAATCAGTACCACAAAGAAATGTCACCTCACACTTGTCTGTATGGCTATCATCAAAAAGCCTACAAATAAAAAAAAAATATTGGAGAAGATGTGGAGAATAGGTAACCATTTGTAAATGGTGGAATATATTGGTTCAACCATTATACAAAACATTATTGAGGTTCCTTAAAAACTGAAAATAGAACAAACATATGATTTAGCAATCACACTCCTTGGTATATATCTGGAAAAATGAAAACAATAATTTTAAAAGACACATGTACCCCTAACATGCACCCCCATGTAGGGAGCAGCATTACTTATAATAGCTAAGACACAGAAACTACCCAAGTGGCCATCAATTAGCTTAAGAATGTATGTACGTGTACACACACACACACACACACACACACAATGAAATGTTACTCAAGCATAAAAAAAAGGATGAAATATTGCTATTTGGAGCAACATAAATGGACCTAGAGAATATTATGCTTTTTGGAGTAAATCAGAAAATAGAGAAAGACACTTATGATATCATTAATAGTTGGAATCTCAATAATAATACAAATGTATTTAATCAAAACAGAAACAGACTCACAAATGTTGAAAACAAACTTGTGGTTACCAATGACAAGAGGGGAGGGGAAGGGGCAAATAGGTATATGGGATTAACAGATATAAACTGCTACATATAAAATAGATAAGCAACAAGGATTTACTGTATAGCACAGGGAGCTATACACACTAGCTTGAGTTAACCTGTAATGGAATAAAATCTGCAAAAACACTGATCTACTCTGCTGTACACCTAAAATTAACACAACACTGTGAATCAACTATTCTTCAATAAAGAAAAGAAAAAAAAGAACACAATGGAATTAGCCAGCATAGAAATGTAAAACTCTGAGTAAGGAGAACAAGTGAACAGAAAACTAAGGAGCACGTAAAGGAGGCAGAGAAATTTACTGTATAGCACAGGGAACTATACACACTAGCTTGAGTTAACTTGTAATGGAATAAAATCTGCAAAAACACTGATCTACTCTGCTGTACACCTAAAATTAACACAACACTGTGAATCAACTATTCTTCAATAAAGAAAAGAAAAAAAAGAACACAATGGAATTAGCCAGCATAGAAATGTAAAACTCTGAGTAAGGAGAACAAGTGAACAGAAAACTAAGGAGCACGTAAAGGAGGCAGAGAAGACTGGAGATGAAGACAGAGAAGACAGGGAAGACTCCGCTTCTACGAGTCTGCATCTCCATCTGCAAAATGGGAGTGATTATTGTAAAATCTTGAATTTAAGTGTAAAATGTCACCTGTGACAATAAAAAGAAGGGAATTTCTGATGAGAAACAAGGGTTTTAGCTGACTGTGTGTATGGCTACTGAGTTGCATCAACCGTATTCAACTTTTTGCAACCCTATTTAGGGTTGGAGATCCAACCAGTCCATCCTAAAGGAGTTCAGTTCTGAGTGTTCACTGGAAGGACTGATGTTGAAGCTGAAACTCCAATACTTTGGCCACCTGATGCGAAGAGCTGACTCATTTGAAAATACCCTGATGCTGGGAAAGATTGAGGGCAGGAGGAGAAGGGGATGACAGAGGATGAGATTGTTGGATGGCATCACCAACTCAACAGACATGAGTTTGGGTGGGCTCCGGGACTTGGTGATGGACAGGGAGGCCTGGCATGCTGCAGTTCATGGGGTCGCAAAGAGTTGGAAATGACTGAGCACTGAATTGAACTGAACTAAGGGACTGTAGACTTCCAGGCTCCTCTGTCAGTGGGATTTTCCTGGCAAGAATAGGAGAGTGGGTTGTCATGCCCTCCTCCAGGGAATCTTCCCAACCCAGGGATCAAACCTATGTCTCTTGCATCTTCTTTATTGGAGGCAGATTCTTTACCCACTGAGCCACCTGAGAAACCCTTTAGCTGACTACAAGATCAATATGACCCTTAGTGTGATATATAAAATTGCTAAAAAAAAATGGTTTCCAGCTGTGTGAATAGAAGTGAAACTACTTGCAATAAGTCAAGAACAAAAATAAATATATAAATAAATTAAAACCACAACTGATAACATTGGACCTTTGATGGGAATGTTATTCATGAACCCTTTGGATCACATCTGAGTTTACAATAAATCAGCGGAATTTTAGGAAAATAAAAATAAGAAGCATTAAAAAAACAATGACAAGTTTTGTTTATGAAGGGGAAAGAACTCATAAAAAGCTTGTGAGAGAGTGGTTTGGTCAGTTTCCTTCAGTAATAATTTGAATCTATGTACAAAATAAGTGTTAAATAATGGGGAAAAAAAACACACTTTGGTCTTTGTTCTGAGTTCCTGGTGTAGCTTCTAAAATTCTGGACCTTTCCCAGTTGATGGGAATGTCTTTATTGTTCATGAGCCCCTTTAACCATATCTGAGTTCATGATAATCAGCGAATTTAAGATGGGGCTTGTGACCAGAAAGACTAACCACATGGCTAGAGGGCTGGAGTTTTGAACCAGCTCAGCTTTCAGGAAGGGGAGGAGAAGAAAAGGGCTCAGTTTCAGTCATGTGGCCAATGATTTAATCAATGATGCCTATATAATAAAACTGACAAAATAAAAACTCTGAACACTGAGGTTTAGTGGAATTTCCTGCCTGGTAACCACATCAGTGTGCTGAGAGGGTGAGGCAATGTGATTCTACAGTGAGAAGGCACAGAAGCTCTACCTTTGGGAAACTCCTATTTCTTGTCCTGCACGTCCTTTCATTTGACCCCAATTTGTATCCATTACTATAAAACTACAGCTGTAATATAGAACTTTCCTGAGTTCTTTGAGCTGTATCAGTGTATTTTCAAACTTGATTGAGACTGTGCAAACATTTCTGGACTTCTAGCCAGTTGGTCAGAAATATGGGAGGCTTTGGGAACTCACCCTTATTGAGCTCCATGCCATGAACAAATAGGGTATACAATAACTTCCAGATTGTTAGAATCAAAACTTCATTTCCATGTAGCAGGCATATACCATGATCTTGCAATTATACTCCTAAGTGTATTCCCTAGAGAAATTAATCCATGCAGGCACCAGAAGACATGTATTGTTAGCAGCATTATTCATAAAGTAAAAATATGCATAAGCCATAAACCCAACTGCCTATTGGCAGTACAAACTATAAGATGCTTTATATTCATAAAGAAATACAGGCAATGAAAATTAATGAACTACAACTACATACAAAAACATGGTTGAATCTTAACAGGACAAATTTTGAGTGATAAAAGCTTATCACAAAAGAATACATGTCATACTGAAATTCATTTTATGTGCAATACACACACAGTCTGTAGAAAAGAAAAACCTTAATTAAAGCTGGGAGGCCAGAAAGGGGAGTTCTCACACCCTATGGCCATAGCAGAGCATGATAACAGGAAGAAAGACTTTTCTTTTCAGGCAAAGACTCAGTCAATGAAAATCCAGAATGGCATTGAAACATGTATACTATCATGTAAGAAAAGAATCGCCAGCCTATGTTCGATACAGGATACAGGATGCTTGGGGCTGGTGCACGGGGATGATCCAGAGAGATGATATGAGGTGGGAGGTGGCAGGGGAGTTCAGGATTGGGAACTCATGTACACCCGCGGTGGATTCCCATCAATGTATGGCAAAATCAATACAGTATTGTAAAGTAAAATAAAGTAAAAATAAAAATTGAAAAAAAAGAAAAAATCCATGGACTCTTTCTTTACCATAGCCCTTCCAATTCCTTTCCCTCTCTATAAAAGAGTTCTCCCTTCCTTTCCATGTAGGACTTGAACATGACTCACCATGGGTGCAGAACCCATATTGCAAATCTCTGCCGATTCCAAAGAAATCCAGCTTTGCTGGAAACATGTCCGACCGTCTGTTTTAGCACAACATTTTGGTGGGCCGTATGGGGACCAGAAAAGACTCAAGGCTCTATGTGTGGTGAACAAATAGGTAGAATATCTATAAATTGAACCCATTGAGCTCACTGATTTTTCTTGCTAACTCTGAAGTTTGACAGTATGTCTCTTTCTTGGATCTGAGCGTGTGTCCTTTTAGCATTTGAATCTCCCTAGGCTTTATTCAGGAACTATTTTAAGGTTTTGTTCTTTCTGTATATGAGTGCTTGTTAGGGACTTAGATCTGATTTCAAGATTATACTATTTCAACTGAAACTGGCTGAGAAGCTGCTGGCTGATTCCTTTAGGGATAGGGGCTGATTCACGGAAATTATGCCAGGTTTTCGGTCACTGGCCCATTCTTTTGGAGTAGGGGCTATTCTCCAGAAAGTGGCTGAAAAGCCTTTGACTTGGCTCCTCTGAGACCAAGCTGCATCCTTAGAACTGGGTGGTATTAGCTTGCAAATAGTTTAAACTGAGCTGTATGAGTTGTAAGCTGTTTAACTGTTCTTTTACATTACAGTAATAAACCTCTATGAAAACAGGATCCCAGTAATTTAAATACTTTTAAGGCACTCTACCTTCAGGGACTTTAGTCTACAATAATTCTTCCTCATATGCCTTTCTAACTTAAATGACCTGACCAAAGGCAATTTTGAATATCAGTGACTATTATGGGGGGGTGGGGGTTAAAATACCCAAACTTGATTTCCTGAAAATTGAATTGGACTAAAATAGCTCAAAATTTTCCAGTAATGAGTGGAATGCTTATTTTTATTGGTATTTTGAGGTTTCCCAATATTATCAGAAGTCTAAAATTTCCTCTACACAAAATAATATTTCAAGATTTACTGAGGCAAACAAATGATTAAAGATAAAATGGCTCCCAAAACCTCAGCTTCCTTTTATTTGTTCTGTCTCAGGCTCTGTCTCTGTTACCATCTGTCTCTCTTCTTTAGATCCTCATGACCAGACTCCTCCTCCAACACCATTTTCCTCCTCCCCTTCTACACTGTCTATGCCTCCATGTGCTCAATTACCTCATACTAATTCTACAGCCAAATTTTCCCTGTTCTCTGAAACTGTCCCCACTAACTTTTCATGTGAACTTACCAGAGTCTGTCTCCTGAAAATTAAGTCTTCTGAGGATCCAGAGGTTAAACTCTTAATTTCTTATATTGTCTGGACTAAAGCTGAACTGTGAACCACAGTCAAAGATTTTCCAAAAGTAGTTGAAGATCCTCAGAGACTTGAAGAGGAATTTAATAAAATCATTCAAACTTATCAATCTAGTTTCTCTTGACTTATATCAGCTATTTCATATGCTGGTTGGTAAAGTTCAGGCTCAGCATTGGATAAAAATCATAAATTGGGAAAATCCTGAAAGGTCTCTAGTATTACACCAAGAGGCCAACCTGATATCTTAACTACATGAGGAATCAGTAGGTAATTCACTGAGTAATTTCCAGGACTTTTCCAAAGCCTGTTGGTTAAAACAAAGTCTAGGTTTAGGTTTGTGCACACAAAAATCTGATGAACCTATACATAATCACTACAATTGATTTCAGATCAGTTTTAAAGAAAATTCTGGTTTATCTCCATATGATGATTCAACCAAGGTAGCTCTTACCTCTGTGTTTATTAATGGGTTGAACTGGGTCTTTTCCTTTCTAGTAAAAAGGAGCAGGATGCAATGGAACGTTATGTTCATTCCAGATTTAGTTAATCTGGCAAATCAGCTCTCTCACACTTTAGATAAGTGACCCCAAAGGAAGACTAACACAACTCCAGCAATTGAAGCCTCCTACACAAAATCAAAGCTCTCTGAGTTTCTGCTTTTAGTGCAAAGATTCAGGACACAGTAAAAGAATTTACCCAGAGGAGTTTCTCTTAGTCATGAGAGTATATATTTGCTGGAGAACTCTCTAGCAGCCTATTTATTCTTATGTCAACAAGTCAAAAGTAATTCATATTGTTTCATAAAACATCTATAGGTTTTAAAAATATATATTAAAATAAGTTAGTGGTTACCATAGATTTCAGAATACTGATTATCTTTAGAGAGAAATGTTGTTACCAGGTTGGGGCAATTGTAGAAATAAAGTTGCCTACAGATGTTCCATTTATTGTCTGAAGTGGTGATTGCATGCATGTGTGCATGCTAAGTCACTTCAATCATGTCCAACTTTTTTTTGACCCCATGGGGTTCTCTAGACAAGAGTACTAGAGTGTGTTGTCATTCTCTCTCCAGGGGATCTTCCAAACCCAGGGATGGAACCCACATCTCTTATGTCTCCTGCATTGGCAGGTGGGTTCTTTACCACTAGCACCACCTACATGAGTGTTTTGTGTAACAATTCTGCTGTTTGTTCTATGAACATTTCTATATATAGGTTACACTGTGCTAAACAAAAAAACAAAAGGATTTCATAGAAATGAAAACTTGTGACAAAGTTTTATCAACTTCCTTTGATTTGCTTTGGTCAATATTGACAAAGAATGCATTGTGTTTATTACATAAATGTTTGCTTCTAAACCCATTGAAGCCAGTTATTATCTAAGGGAGATTTTGTTTCATGATGTTATTTTCATGATGTACTTGATAAGGACATTAGTAATTCATTAGCAAAGCTAACATGAGTGTTTTGTGTAACAATTCTGCTGTTTGTTCTATGAACATTTCTATATATAGGTTACACTGTGCTAAACAAAAAAACAAAAGGATTTCATAGAAATGAAAACTTGTGACAAAGTTTTATCAACTTCCTTTGATTTGCTTTGGTCAATATTGACAAAGAATGCATTGTGTTTATTACATAAATGTTTGCTTCTAAACCCATTGAAGCCAGTTATTATCTAAGGGAGATTTTGTTTCATGATGTTATTTTCATGATGTACTTGATAAGGACATTAGTAATTCATTAGCAAAGCTGAATGGAGCTCTGGGCAAGCCTCGGACAAAATGTAAATAAAACAATAGAATCAAGGGAATTCAAATAAATAAGATTTTAGGAAAGCATTTTTCTATTTTCAAAAGGTTGTATGATCTTGTCACTTAAGTCAGGGTCCAGTAAATTAATTAATTTTACAGAAATCAAACTTGAAACTTCCCAGCTAATGCACAGTGTTGTAAAAGTCTATGATATTTGAAATCAGAGCAAATCAATGTTTTGCCAAATACAATTAAATAATATAATAAAGAAAAAACTTAAGCATTATTTTGAGTCAGAAATATATGAGTGCTCATTTTTTAATACTTATTAAAATGTTTGAATGTACTCTCTGAAACATTCTAGTCAGTAAGTTTTGAGCTTCACTTGTTTTCATTCATCTCAACCTCTCCAAAACTTACTTCAAAAATGCAGTATATTTTTCATATGACAATAATATATCATGACAGAAATGTTTATTGTTTTCATCTAGTTTATAATCTTGTTCTTCAAACTGTTGTGAAATAAATACATCAAATCACTTCTTTTTTTCATTTTTGAAAATGTTAGCGAGTCATAGTCTAGAACAGTTTTTCAAAGGTCTGCTTGTTACAGAGCCCCTGTTTGAGTTCCCTGAATCCTGTAACAACAGAGAGGGGAAGGAAATGGGAAGAAGGATCAAGAAGAAGGGGACATTTGTATACCTATGGTTGATTGATGTTGATATTTGGCAGAAAGGAACAAAATTCTGTAATGCAATTATCCTTCAATTAAAAAAAAATTTTTAATGTACTTGTTCACAAATTTTAATTGTAAGTAAGACTTCTAATTCAGTAGATTTGTAGAGTGGTCCAAGAAGAACTAAAAAGCCTCTTGATGAAAGTGAAAGAGGAGAGTGAAAAAGTTGGCTTAAAACTCAACGTTCAAAAAACTAAGATCATGGCACCTGGTCCCATCACTTCATGGCACATAGGTGGGGAAACAATGGAAACAGTGACTGACTTTATTTTGGGGCGGCTCCAAAATTACTTCATATGGTGACTACAGCTATGAAATTAAATGATGCTTGCTCCTTGGCAGAAAAGCTATGACCAACCTAAACAGCATATGAAAAAGCAGAGACATTATTTGCAAGCAAGGGTCAATCTAATCAAAGCTGTGGTTTTTCTAGTAGCCATGTACAGATGTGAGAGTTGGACTATAGAAAAGTTGAGCACTGAAGAACTGATGCTTTTGAACTGTGGTGTTGGAGGACTCTTGAGAGTCCCTTGGACTGCAAGAAAATCCAACCACTCAATCCTCAAGGAAATCAGTCCTGAATATTCACTGGAAAGACTGATGATGAAGCTGAAACTCCAATACTTTGGCCACCTGATGCGAAGAACTGACTCCCATTCCAAAGTTGCTCATTGGTAAAGACTCTGATGCTGGGAAAGGTTGAAGGCAGGAAGAGAAAGGGATGACAGAGGATGAGATGGTTGGATGGGATCACTGACTTGGTGGACATGAGTTTGAGTCAGCTCTAGGAGTTGGTGATGGACAGGGAAGCCTGGCATGGTGTAGTCTATGGGGTCGCAAAGATTTGGACATGACTAAGCAATTGAAGTGAACTGAACCAAGTATCTGTATTTTTGGAAAACTCTATGAGAAAATTTCATATTTGGTGCAGTTTGGGAATAAATAAACTTTACAGAAATTCCTATTATTATAGTTCCTTCCATCCATAGGTGTTTGAGACTATTTCCTGGTTGAAATAGTTCAATTTGTATTATATGTAATTTACTCTTGCTTCCTAATTTTTAGGATCACTGTAACTTTTACAGAATACAGAAATTAGGATATGCAGTTTTCTTTTTTATTCAAGGGTAATGATTAATACAAATTATATCTCTCCTTTTCCATACTCTACTTCTTTGGAACCAATTGAAAGCTATGGCTTGGCTTCCTAAGAGATTTCTACATTTTTATTAAAACATTAATTACCATTTGAATGTAAGCATTCCCACTGGATTTTCAAGTCGATCTGAACAATTTAAATCAGCTACCCCACACATTATACACAAGCAGTGAGGATAATTTTTTACATTCATGAGCCTCAGTTTCAATACCACTGTCTAGGAAAGGATGCTGTGTGCCGTGATTAGTCACTCAGTTGTATTCGACTCTTTGCGAACCCATGGACTATATCCCACAGACTCCTCTGTCTATGGGCTTCTCCAGGCAAGGATACTGGAGTGGGTTGCCATGCCCTCCTCCAGGGGATCTTCCCCACCCAGGGATTGAATCCAGGTCTCCCACATTGCAGGTGGATTGTTTTACCATCTGAGCCACCAAGGAAGCCCAAGGCTTTAAGAAATGAGATATTTGGGACATAACATGCCTATCCCAGCACATTGGTTTACCTGACAATAAAGTTAACCCCATTCCTCAACCTTTCTGTTTTCAATAGGGTTAGAATAATAGAGTCCTTTGTAGTCATGTATTGACAGAGTTGGCAAAGCACAAATTTCAAGTCAAATAGGCCCACATTCAAATTTACAAGTACACTTGCACTCTCTGAGCCTCATTTTTCTCATCCTTAAATAGGAATAGTTGTGCCTTTTGTGTGGAAAGTATTGATCATAGGAAGAATGTATTGTAAAAGAGCAAGGGAAAAGGCATCAAGAGTAGACAGAAGAAAAAGAGAAGGTTAACTTAATAAATTTAGGAGAGACTGTAGGACATTAAGGGAAGAGAAACAAGATTGCTTTTTTGAAAAGATAATATTTTTAAAAAAGACCAAAAACCCAGGAAAAACCATGTAATAGTTCTTATTCCCTTAGCCAAAGTAATAAGGAAAGCCAAGAACACATTCAAATTTACAAGTACACTTGCACTCTCTGAGCCTCATTTTTCTCATCCTTAAATAGGAATAGTTGTGCCTTTTGTGTGGAAAGTATTGATCATAGGAAGAATGTATTGTAAAAGAGCAAGGGAAAAGGCATCAAGAGTAGACAGAAGAAAAAGAGAAGGTTAACTTAATAAATTTAGGAGAGACTGTAGGACATTAAGGGAAGAGAAACAAGATTGCTTTTTTGAAAAGATAATATTTTTAAAAAAGACCAAAAACCCAGGAAAAACCATGTAATAGTTCTTATTCCCTTAGCCAAAGTAATAAGGAAAGCCAAGAACATAGTAGGGCTCTAACTAGTAGATGCTAAGACTACTGTCAAAACAGCCCTGTAAATTCTTAATTTCAGGTGCCCATGGTATATCTGTCTTATAATAAGAACTTATATTTACACAAAAATATTTAAATACAGTAAGCAGTTTTTAGATTGGAGGGGTAACAAATGTCTATCTAGTGCCATCCTGGGAACCACCTGGGGAGGTTAATGTCTGGTCTACAATGAGAACTGTTTTTATTGTAATACGTAATATTCACTGAACACTTATTTTATGGCAGTAATTTATACATGTGGATTTATTTAATTCTCATAAAAGCCTTATGAGATTATTGTAAGTATAATCATAATTTCTTTTTGCATTTGAGGAATCTGAGACACAGAGAGCTTAAGTAAATTGGTCAAGGTCATGCAGCCTACCTGAAGATATACATAAGTAATGTTAGCAATTACAGGGTATGAAATAAATCTTTTTGCACTGTAAGTTTTCCTATAATGTCTTAGTCATTTTTTGTTTGATTCCTTAGAAAAAAATAAAATTGCCAAAGATTACATGTTTTTATTGTAATACGTAATATTCACTGAACACTTATTTTATGGCAGTAATTTACACATGTGGATTTATTTAATTCTCATAAAAGCCTTATGAGATTATTGTAAGTATAATCATAATTTCTTTTTGCATTTGAGGAATCTGAGACACAGAGAGCTTAAGTAAATTGGTCAAGGTCATGCAGCCTACCTGAAGATATACATAAGTAATGTTAGCAATTACAGGGTATGAAATAAATCTTTTTGCACTGTAAGTTTTCCTATAATGTCTTAGTCATTTTTTGTTTGATTCCTTAGAAAAAAATAAAATTGCCAAAGATTACCTCTGTGTAAAACTGGAGCTATCTTTTACAAAAAATATTAACTTTGAATATACTTAAATTTAAGAGTTACATGCAAAGATAAATTCCTCATACATTGACAGAAAATAGGTTTTTCAATCCACTTAATAAAAATAACAAATTGACAGAGAAATTTTAAAACAAATAGTATCATTTTACCATATAAATCAACTAGAGTTTTGCAATTGACATTTTTCTCCAGGTAGAAGACACTTTGAGTTTTCTGACCCTAAGTATTTTGAAGTATCTTGACTTTTTCTCCCCCCTTTCCCTTCCTTCTTTTATCATCTTAATTTCACAGACAAAGCTATAATAGGAATCATGGTAAACATTTTGATACTACTCTCAGAGAAGACCCCAGACCTTAAGGTGAGTAGATACCCTTTTCCTTTTCCCATTTAGCTGAGAGTTTTAAGATTTTCAACTTGCTAAAAATGGGTAAAAGGGGAACTAATTTACAGAGCTTTCTATTTATAGTTTTGATGTATCAGCACATTACAGAACATCCCTCCACAGATATATAGACACCTTACAGATGGAGTTCCATCTGTTCAGCCTAATTTGGCTATATGCTTAAGAACAAAGCCCGATCTTTGACCTTTTAAATTGCTGCTGCCTTAAACACTCACTACATTTCTATGTAATACAGTCTGAATGCTTTCCTGCCTTGACTATTGTTTTATTTTTCCTGCAAAATAGTTGTTTTGCTGGAAACTTTACCTCCATAAGCAGTGTGTTACTTTAGTCAGGTATTGCCAGTTACATGTTTTATATGAATTTTAAATGTAAATTTATTCATTAAAATGCCTCTTGTTTGCACTAAAATTTAAAAAATAGTGTGCTTTGAAACACACAATGAATGCATAAATGCTGTCTTAATAATTCTTTTGTTACTTTAATTAAAACTATTTTTTTTCGACTGATGTCTTTCAGTTCTGAGTAAATGGACAAGGCATTGCATTAAAACTGCAAAGGCAAAAGAGTAGCTTAAATCTCCAGGACACCTCAGCGTAAACATATATCGGGCACACCACATTGCCCTCTACTGTCCTGAAATACAGAAGCTAGGGCCAGGATGAAATCTGCAATCTTGCCTCCCTCTGCAATCTCTTCCATCTTCTTTTCTAAGTGACTTAAAATGACAAATACAATACAAAACAAAACTGACAGATGAAATATGAAGTCTCTGCTAGCTGTTCCTCTACTTGAAGACCTAGAATTTGGGCAGTAGGTGGGGAATTTCTATCTAAAAAATGAAGGCATCTAATTGCCTACATACCTCATCAGTAGTAAATTTATGGCAGTACAGAACATTTTTGTGCAATAAAGTGTGATATTTATTGGAGAAGAGTTTTAGAACATATATGAATAGACAACAGTTTTATATAGAATAAATAGTGTTAAGTGTTTCTAGATCAATGATTTCTTGCTTTATAATTAATAATGCTACAGATCCACTTCTTTTCATCTTAGAATATTCTGTTCATTGTACTCTTTACCTGAAAAGAGGAGAATTGCAATTTCATTCAAAGCTTCACTCCTTTCTGACTCATTCTCTTTTAAACTAGACTGCTTCTTCTGAGAGTTCATAAAGAGATTCCTTTGCATCCCCTACTCCACCCATGAATAAACAAAAACAGCTTTTCTGATAATCCTCACTGTGCAATGAATATCACTTCCATCACACATACACACACACATAATCTCTTTGAACTTTTTGATCTACCACCTGGCAGTAATTTCAGTGTGATTAAATTCCCTACATTTTTCTCCTGCCAAGTGTACTTAGCAATGCAGTAGGAGCTTAAGGAGTTTTGGCTTAAAACTCAACATTCAGAAAACAAAGATCATGGGATCCAGTCTCATCACTTCATGGCAAATAGATGGGGAAAAAATGGAAATGGTGAGAGACTTTATTTTTTGGGGCTCCAAAATCATTGCAGTTGGTGACTGCAGCCATGAAATTAAAAGATACTTACTCCTTGGAAGAAAAGTTATGACCAACCTAGGCAGCATATTAAAAAGCAGAGACATTACTTTGCCAACAAAGTTCCGCTTAGTCAAAGCTATAGTTTTTCCAGTAGTCATGTATGGATGTGAGAGTTGGACCATAAACAAAGCTGAATGGCAAAGAAATGATGTTTTTGAACTGTGGTGTTGGAGAAGACTCTTGAAGGTCCCTTGGACTACAAGGAGATTCAACCAGTCTATTCTCAAGGAAATCAGTCCTGTTTATTCAGAAGGATTGATGCTGAAGCTGAAACTCCAATACTTTGGCCACCTGATGCAAAGAACTAACTCATTAGAAAAGACGTTGATGATGGGAAAAATTGAAGGCAGGAAGAGAATAGGAAGACAGAGGATTAGATGTTTGGATGGCATCACTGACTTGGTGGACATGAGTTTGAGTCAGCTCTGGGAGTTGGTATGGACAGAGGAGACTCGCGTGCTGCAGTCCATGGTGTTGCAAAGATTCGGACATGACTGAGTAACTGAACTGAACTGAACTGAGGAACTTAAGGGCTGCAGCCAGGGAAGATATGATTCTAAGTGAGATATCTGAAATTCTGTGAGAGGTGGAACCACCTGCCAAGAAGCTGTTAAAACCAGTGATCTTCTAGTGGTGGATTTCAGTTCTCAGATCTTCTGAGTAGATCTGGTCACTGTGCTAGGCAGGTACAATCAAAGAGCAGGCCACTTCACAGTTTATACCAAACAGTACAGGGCAATGGAAACAATCAAGTTTGAAACCACAGAATCCTGTTTTGAATACTGGTTTGCAAAGTATTTGCTCTGTGTTCATAACTTTATTTTAAACTAGACTGCTTCTTCTGAGAGTTCATAAAGAGATTCCTTTGCATCCCCTACTCCACCCATGAATAAACAAAAACAGCTTTTCTGATAATCCTCACTGTGCAATGAATATCACTTCCATCACACATACACACACACATAATCTCTTTGAACTTTTTGATCTACCACCTGGCAGTAATTTCAGTGTGATTAAATTCCCTACATTTTTCTCCTGCCAAGTGTACTTAGCAATGCAGTAGGAGCTTAAGGAGTTTTGGCTTAAAACTCAACATTCAGAAAACAAAGATCATGGGATCCAGTCTCATCACTTCATGGCAAATAGATGGGGAAAAAATGGAAATGGTGAGAGACTTTATTTTTTGGGGCTCCAAAATCATTGCAGTTGGTGACTGCAGCCATGAAATTAAAAGATACTTACTCCTTGGAAGAAAAGTTATGACCAACCTAGGCAGCATATTAAAAAGCAGAGACATTACTTTGCCAACAAAGTTCCGCTTAGTCAAAGCTATAGTTTTTCCAGTAGTCATGTATGGATGTGAGAGTTGGACCATAAACAAAGCTGAATGGCAAAGAAATGATGTTTTTGAACTGTGGTGTTGGAGAAGACTCTTGAAGGTCCCTTGGACTACAAGGAGATTCAACCAGTCTATTCTCAAGGAAATCAGTCCTGTTTATTCAGAAGGATTGATGCTGAAGCTGAAACTCCAATACTTTGGCCACCTGATGCAAAGAACTAACTCTTTAGAAAAGACGTTGATGATGGGAAAAATTGAAGGCAGGAAGAGAATAGGAAGACAGAGGATTAGATGTTTGGATGGCATCACTGACTTGGTGGACATGAGTTTGAGTCAGCTCTGGGAGTTGGTATGGACAGAGGAGACTCGCGTGCTGCAGTCCATGGTGTTGCAAAGATTCGGACATGACTGAGTAACTGAACTGAACTGAACTGAGGAACTTAAGGGCTGCAGCCAGGGAAGATATGATTCTAAGTGAGATATCTGAAATTCTGTGAGAGGTGGAACCACCTGCCAAGAAGCTGTTAAAACCAGTGATCTTCTAGTGGTGGATTTCAGTTCTCAGATCTTCTGAGTAGATCTGGTCACTGTGCTAGGCAGGTACAATCAAAGAGCAGGCCACTTCACAGTTTATACCAAACAGTACAGGGCAATGGAAACAATCAAGTTTGAAACCACAGAATCCTGTTTTGAATACTGGTTTGCAAAGTATTTGCTCTGTGTTCATAACTTGCTTCTAATACATGTAAATTCCATTTTTGCTCACATGAAATTGGCTTTCCCTAACATCTGCTACACATTTCCTATTGAACTGGCACTTTTATTTTTAGTTCTAGAACTCTTTATTCTCAGTGGGTTTAGCATACTTTTATTATATGCACAAATACATGAGATTTTAAACAAATACAAAATTATGATCTTGCCACATGTAGTGAATGTTTACAGTCTTTTCTCTCCCATTTAAAGTCTCTATTATGTTTTGCTGATATATGCTATTGTTTTATCAATAATAATATGATCCATTTTGAAACACCTCACAGTTTAATGAGGGATAACAAATATTATTTAATATCAAATATTTCATCTCATTTAACATTGAAATGTTTATTTTATTGTTTTATAGTAATAGAGGTCACAAAGAGACACAACTAAAGTGACTTAGCACAAACACACACAAGTATATTTTTATCATTATATATAATTGCATCAAAAAAAGGAAATCACTGGTAAAAATTAAGAGATTGAAATGAATTATTGTGCAAAGCTAATGGGCCTACAAAGTGAAAATGAATGTTGCTCAGTTGTGTCTGACTCTTTGCAACCTCATGGACTATATATTCTCCAGGCCAGACTGCTGGAGTAGATAGCTGCCAGAGTCCAGCCCTGGTGGATCCAAGGTGATTTGAAGGGGAGATGGATAGGCGAGGAAAACTTATTTAGAGATATAAGACTAGATTAGGAAGAAATAATATAGTAGAAAATTTAGGTGGAGAAAAGGATGCTGAATAACTTGGCTTATGGGGAAAACCAATAAAACCTCGAGACAAGAGGTTTGCACCATCTACATTAGGCCACTGGCGCCCACTTGAATATCAAAGGGTGCCCCGCCTTAGGCTCCCTTTCACGTGGGTCTTAGCAGCCAGGGCAAGAAAGTACACGTGGTGAGCCTCCCTGGTCCAGATGGGAATTCGGCTGAAAAAGGGAGAAAAGAACTACATGGGGATCCCAGCCCAGCATCGGTGCAAGACTCCAAAATACTTTATTTTTCAAAATCAGCTTATATACCCCAAGTTGTACATAAAGAAATAATGCAATGTGCAGAGTTATGCAGGGGCAGCAGTCCTGACTCTCATTGAGACAAACAAGGCTGTCTTTTTGCATACCCTCCAGTATACAAAAGGTCTCAGGTGGTTTACATTATCTTCTGGCCAAGAGGCCTGTTAACATTTTTTATGGCTCTCTTCTTGGATAATTGTCTATCAACCAGAAAACTCCTTTTCTCTAGAAGTGTTTTTTCTTTACTCTGCATCACCCTCAAAGTACTAAATAAAGTTACATTCCTGTAGAACAAAGGTGCAGTGGGTTATAACAAAGAAGGTACTTAACTCAAAGATATAATGTTGCTACTTGTTTTTTCTATATACCAACTATATCAACAAATAAAAGATATGAAAATTTGGCAGCAAGTATTGGCTCAACAACTGAAACCTTTAATCAGTCCTATTCTCATGATTTTGGCTCCTTGGAAGCCCCTACATTCCTAGGATGTTTTAAGCTTCCTGTGCCTCCAGTGGTCAGGAGGCCTCAAACAATCACATGTGCAGCTGTACAAGTCCTGCAGGCAGGCTAAAAAGCCATCAGAGGGGTTTTTTGATTGAAACACTCGTATTATGTCCAGGAGATTTATTATCTAAAAGATCTAAATTAAGTTTTTTTTCAGAAAAAGGTGGTGGGGGGAGAGCCCACTGTTAATGACAAAAGAGTAGGTGGAAAGCCTAACACAGTGAAGCAGGCAGACTCTGGTCTTGGGGGGTGGATGCTCAGGAAATTTCAGGGGGAACCTCTGAAGCTTGATCACGTCCTTGCATTTTGTCAGGCTTCCTTCCTCATGACCTCGTCACAGGTGGGATTCCTCACTCTGGCCCCCAGCAGATAGCCAGTCCATTCTCCAGATCTTTCCAACCCTGAGATCAGACCTGGATCTCCCACATTGCAGGCAGATTCTTTACCAGCTGAGGGCCTACAAAGGTCTTTGACAGACCAAATAGACACTGACATATAAGGATGCTTCTGCTGCTGCTTTCAGAGTAGTACATTGAAATGGAATTTATCATATACTGTAGTAAGAACAAAGCAGATAACATCTAAAATTACAGACTTACTTAAATCTATAAAAACTCCAAGAATCTAAGCAAACGGTAATGAATTAAAAATCCAAAAATGATCATCTTCCAGGAGAAAAGAGACCCACTGCTGCTTTGTCCTCTGCAAAATAGTGAGAAAAAAGAAAGCTGCCATCATTAGGAATTAGGAGAAACTAGCTGAATGTTTTACAATTGTTTAAAGTTGAGAGTAGACTGGCCTGAGTGTTTAGATTCTAGAAGAGTCTGAAGCTCAGAAGAATTTGTACTCACCCATCACCAGTTTCCCACAGGCCTTCATCAAGGGCTCACTCTGAAAATAGGGGTTCAGCAAGGTGAACAGCAAAGGCACATCTGAGCATTCCAGGTCCTGAAATAGGGAGAGCTCACCTATGCCCAGGAGAGAAACCTATCATGTATATAATTTATATGAATCAATCTACCTACCTACCTACCTACCTACCTCTCTGTGTGTGTGTGTGTGTGTGTGTGTGTGTGTGTGTACATGTATAGAAAATGAGAAAGTAAAATTGATTCTAATCATAGGGAATCCAATCATCTACCACAACATCCTAAGGGAGTTAATAAAGTGTTAGTTTTAGTTCTAGTAGTATTAGTTAGTAGCAGTAGTAGCAGAATTAACAAGAAATTAAGCAGCAAGTTATAAACTCAATACCTAAAGTCAAGGGCATTTCTATATCTTGGCAACAAACAAATTGAGAATGGAATTTATAAAATACTAGTTATGTATGTTATATCATATATTCATTAGTTTCAAGGCCTTTAGAAAAGGACTGACTTTCTGGAGGGAGGGATTTCAGCCATCATATGGCCTTTGGATTCCAGCTGCAATAGAAACTTTTTCCTGAGTCTCCATCCTGCCAGTCTCCCTTGTGGATTTTGGACTTTTCGGCCTTCAAAATCAGATGAGAAAATTCCTTAATATTTATTTTTAGATTTATCGCACATCCTCCTGTTTCTCTAGAGAATTAGAGTCATGTATGATTTAGCAAATCTATAAGATGTAAAATTTCTTTCAATGTATTTCATAAAGAAATGCCATTCATCCTTCCACTGAAGTCTATTTATGCATAGGTCTGAAACCCAAGATGATATACTTCTTAGGAAACAATGTAGAAGTAGAATTGAATAATTATATATTAACTTTATAACATTATCACTCATCAAAATTTATCATTCTGATACTAAACAATGGGTATTTTAGCAAGTGATTGTGTAACACTTAACAGGACACTTCAAAATTAATTTTCAGTAGAGACACAGTAACAATAAAATTTTTCCTTTACTGGTCATACTCATGAAGTTATGAGAACATCATCTTCTCTGAAATCTCTTTAGTGTACTACTAAGTGGAGAGTCCTCTCATCTCACTCTCTTTTCTAGGTTTGAGAAAATTAATCCTTACAATTCCCTCAAAGCATGCTCTTCTGTGGTATTTTTTCATATTCCCCAAAATGGGCAACACTTCCATGTTGGTACTTTGATATTTCTCATTAATCCAAAGTAGGCTGCATTGCTCAAGAACCCAAATAATCTTCAGTGCCTTATACTGACCATTTACTAATACACTTGCTTCTTACTGTATATATAAACCAAATATATTCTTATATCCTCATTTAATACTCAGTGTCCATGTTCTCAAACTGGCATTTCAGTATACAAGAAGAATACTCTCCTTCCATTCTCTAAATTATTGTTATTTCTATTTAATTCGACTCTACAAATTAGGAGAAAAGTAAGAATATTTGAATTATATACCATGATGCACTCAAAATAATCCTTCCATATTTTCTGACACTTTGTCTCTGAGTCAAGGAAGATTTCCTTCTCCTAAAGACATCCAAACCAGTAAAACAAATAAAAATGAACAAATATGAATCACCACATATAGTGAATTTGTCCTGGCAGGACAATGTAGGCTAAGTTTCTATTTATAATGAGTACACAGCCTTACAGATTCAATGTCTCAATTATTTTCCAGTTCCCCCACTATACAAATAAGATGAGTGGGTAAGGACTGGTTTCCTTAAAGCCAGTAGCCAAATTTTAGAAAATGGAAGTGGTACTGCTCTTTGGAATAAAGAAAGAATACATCTCAAGGGGAGAAGGAAAGGAGCTAGTTTACCTCACTATAAACACCTATTCAGTATTAGAGTATTCTTTAACTTAGATACTGCATGACATCACTCCTACCTATCCAACATTTGGATGGAGATACAGTTTTATAAATCTGAGTTTTTAAGACTACTCCAAGGAAGGAAACTCTAGGTAGCCTTATTCTGTGTTTCAATAAAATAGCTGTAATTCAGGAGATATAGGGTCCATCCCCAAGTCAGAAAATTATAGTAAGTTATTATTCTATGAGCATCTTCTAGTGCCAGGCTTAAAGTATATATATTATCATTAAATATTCAAAATCTATAAGATTTCATATCATTTACTTTGTGCCAGGTATTAACATAGGTAGTATTATTATTTTGAGTTTAAACGAGGAAACTGAAGTATAAAAAGTGAGATAAACTATTAGCTAGTGTCCTGGTAGTATAGCAAAAGCCAAAGTTAAAAGAATTTTTTGAATTTTTTTTCTACTGGGGGCATTTTCAATTAATTCATATGGTCTCTTTATATATGAAAACTTTGCTTTTCTATTGCAAATATTTTTATCATTTTCATTTCTTTGTTTTCTGACTTCACATTAACCACAGATAAATGACTAGTGTTTATGTAGTCAAATTTATCTGTAACTCATATACATAGCCCTGTCTCCCCATGCTTACATTTCTAATTGCCTAATATCTACAATTGAATATTACATAAATACTTCTAGTGTTTCATTTCATATCATGTCATCCTTTTACCTGTATACAGTGCGTGCTTAGTTGCTTCAGTCTTGTCTGACTCTCTTGCAATCCCATGGGCCACGGCCTGCCAGGCTCCACTGTCTATGGGATTCTCCAGGCCAGAATACTGAATGAAGAGCTTTGGCCAACTGTCTTGCCTTGGTTACGGGATAAATTTAATCTTAATTTAGCCACTGGCTGAGGCAACAGACTGCACCTGGAAAAACCAGATAGCACATTTGCATTTGCCTTTTGTGATATGCTTTGTTTTCTACTCTTGAGTTCCCTATTGACACTGAAGTATAAACCACCATGGTTTTAGTGCCTGGAAACATGAACTATGAACATGTAGAACATTTACTGTCCTCAACATGAACCTGTGATGGGAGTCAGGGTTTTGGCGGATAAATTCCTTTCCTGTCCTCCTCCTCCTGGACTCCCTGTCTCTAGTGTTCTATTATATCTGACCTGTTGAAAATTCTGCACAATTGAGCTGTTGCTTATGCTTGATCCAGTAGGTGGCCAGCTCAGTTATGCATCTGATACATGTTGCTCCTTCCTACCTCTCTCTCTCTTATATTTGCTTCTCAATCACTGTATTCCCTAACAACGTATTAACATGCAAATACTAGCTTCAGGCTCTGATCTCTGGACATCCCATACTAAGGCAGATGTCTAAGAGAGACTAGTGAATATGGCAAAAGCAGGCTCCCCAAGAGGCATAGTGGTGAAGAATCCACCTGCCAATGCAGAAAATGTGGGTTCAATCCCTAGGTTGGGAATATGCCCTGGAGGAGGAAATGACAACCCACTCCAGTATCCTTGCCTGAAAAATCCCATGGATAGAGGAGCCTGGCAGGCTACAGCTCATGGAGTCACAAAGAGTCAGATATGACTGAGCAACTGAGCACTACAGGGGATTACAGAAAGACTAATATGTCAAAAAAGTGAACAACTGTTTCCTTAACCTGTTACTCACATTGTTTTCCCCATCTTAGTAAATGAAAACTCCATTTTTAAAGGCCTCTAGCCCACAATTTTGAAGCAATTCCTTTCTTCTCTCTTGTTCTCATACTTCACATCTAATCCATTAGCATGTCTTGTTGTATATACCTTGAAAAGACATCTATAAATTATCCTTTCTCTCCACCTACACCAACCAAAATTGTTCACGTCCAAGGTACCTTCAACATTCCTTAAGATTTTTTCAGCTTTCTTCCAAGTGGTACCCAGGTTTCTACATTTGACCCCTACAGTCTATTCTTCACATATTAGAGGATAAATTCTAAGTGTATATCATATCATGTCCCTACTCTTCATACAACCTTTCACAGATTTTACAGTTACTTAGATTGAAGTAAACACCTTACAATGGCCTATAAACCTACTTGTTTTAAATACTTGGCTTTTCTGTACCTTTATTTCCCTGGTATACATCCATTCTTTTCTCCTAATCACAGGTCTCCTTATTAGACATCAAACATACCAAACATGCTCCTTCATTATGACTCTTTCCACTTGCTACATACTATTAGCTTGTCACAAGGATTTAAATAGATATCAAGCCACTTTTGAGCCCAGTCTCTGATACATAGTAGGATCATAATAATTATCAGTTGTTGTGACATTTTCAAACAGAAACAGCTATTATTCTTAGTGCCTCAGTCTTGCTAGTAAAACGAGTACAATAATTCTATCACCAGTGATAAAAATGAGAATATTTCCTTCTGAGTTCATGTGAGGAAATATGATGGGGTAGCATGAGACAGTGGTCCATACCATGGAAAGCATTACACAAATGTTGGTAATTATTTAATATTTAATGTATTCATTGAACTATTTTTTTCACATTTCTAAATACTTACATCTTTGGATGACAGTGTAATGGTTACAAATTTTATAACAGATTATGTTAATATGTCACCACATTCTTCCCTTCTAATCTCCTTCCATCCCCTTCCTATTATCTAACTGACATATATATTTCGGTCTTGTTTCATCCTTCCTTCTAGCAATTATTTTACTGATTTCTTAAAAGTCCCCCTCATCATTACTTTCCAGGCTCATTTTTCTCTTTCCTAGATTCTCTTCCATTTTCTAATATAACTTTGGGATTTCTAAGCCAGTGTTTGATGTCAGGGTTTGGAGTTTGTTGCCATGGATACCGTTTTAGCTACTTGCCCACAGGAGGGAGCCCTCTACCTGTTAAAAGGTAGGTTAGCAGCAGCATTTTGTTTTGTTATGGAAGAGGACAGTGGAAAAGGAACCAATTAGCAACAGAGGCATAAAATGATTTATTTCTCTCATAGTGTGTGACTCTTACTGGGTACAAGTATGGTATTTGACTTACTCTCTATACATAAATTAGAAGCACCATAGACGGCTACTTACATAATACAATAAGAAAGACATCTAACCTCTCACTGAAAAAATATTGTTTCTCTCTCTCTCTATTTTTTTTTACTAGCCCTATCTCTTTGCATTGAAACTCAACATGAAATACCTATCAAGAATCTCATGCAACTAGACCTCAGTTCTTATAGAAGAGGGAAAAGTCAAAACAACTGGTTTTGAAAGAACGCAAGGTCTAAATGGGTCAAAGCAATGAAGTTCCCCAGATAATTGTGGTGTTTTGTAGGATTTGCTGAGAAGTGTAGAGTCCTTGAAACAAAGGGGATTTCAAAACAATCTCTTCACTTTCACAATGCTCTTTTGGGAGAACTTTTTCATGGCAAAAATAATTTCATTCAGGGCTAAAGAGTCTTTTCTAACCCAGGAACCTTGAAAATATCTGTTCATAGCTCCAGCACTAACAGCCCCACAAGACACACCATGCCTAAGACTTTGAGATTCCTGAAGATAGATGAGATCCTATGGCCTTCTCAGGTAGTAACTTCATTTCTGCTTCATTCAACCCTGATTACTATGACCAGACTTATTGTTAGCTTCTGGCTTGAATCTTTTTCCTTGGCTATCCACTTTCAAGTCCTAGCTGTTTAGAATTTACATTGGTAGAAAACACCAAGTTATAGTTATACCTAAAATAGCCACCATACGGAGAAGGCAATGGCAACCCTCTCCAGTACTCTCACCTGGAAAATCCCATGGGCGGAGGAGCCTGATAGGCTGCAGCCCATGGGGTTGCTAAGAGTTGGACATGACTGAGCAACTTCACTTTCACTTTCGTGCATTGGAGAAGGAAATGGGAATCCACTCCAGTGTTCTTGCCTGGAGAATCCCAGGGATGGTGGAACCTGGTGGGCTGCCGTCTATGGGGTCGCACAGAGTCGGACACGACTGAAGCGACTTAGCAGCAGCAGCAGCCACCATGCAAATGCTATTTCCTACAGGCAAAAATAAAAGAAACATGCTAAAACTCTTAAAGATGATGCTTTAGGTCAAAAATGAAGAACAGAGCATTGAGTAGTCAAAGCTGGTGGGCCAAGGGCATGATACTTTCAAAACTATCAATTCTAATATACTATATTTCTTAAGGAAAATAAATATATATGTCCAAATTAATATGGGATGAAGTTGACATGAAAAGACAGCATCAGTTGAAATTACTTACTTGTGTGAAATTTTCAGCTAATTTATCATATATCAAATGCTCATTTATTTAAAGAATATTAATTACAATTCAAAGATTAGACTACACTTACATAAATAAAATCTAAGCTTCATTACTGAAAAAGATACTATAATTTTTTTTTGGAGGATAAAGATCCAACTTCAAAATGCTTCACTTTTGTCAACGTTTATGATGGAAACCTTTTATTTGAAGGTCTAAAAGTAATTTAAGAGCAGAAATTTGCTCAGTTGTGTCCAACTCTATGTGAGCCCATGGACAACCCATACAATTCTTCAGGACAGAATACTGGAGTAGGTAGCTGTTCCCTTCTCCAGGGGATCTTCCCAACCCAGGGACCAAACCTAGGTCTCCGTCATTGTAGGTGGATTCTTTACCAGCTGAGCCACAAGGGAAGCCAGTGAATACTGGAATGGATAGCCTATATCTTCTCCAGCAGATATCCCGACCCAGGAATCGAGCCCATGTCTTCTGCATTGCAGGTATATTCTTTACCAACTGAGCCACAAGGGAACCCCATCTATTAGACAAGCAGGGACTAAAGGAATAATTTCTTCATAAAATCAGAATCATTGCAGCTTTTGCCACTGTTTCCCACATTTAAAGTCCTTATCTGTTCTATAACTCAATGAAGAAGTCATAGACTGATTCTTTTTAGATCTCATTTAACACTGCAAGTCAGAGTAAAGCTGAGAACTTAAAAATAATGATAATTAGAGCATACATTTAAGTAACAAAACTAATTTTGTTTTATACAAAAGCAATATAACAAAAGAATTAAGTGCCTAAGATCTGCAAAGAGCTATCAAAAGAAGGTAGTATTTATAACTAAGTTTTCTGGGGGAGGGTCAAGGCATAGGGGTTCATTAAAATGTCCTAATAATTAAAAACAAACAAACATGCTAACCTCAGACAGTACATTGATCCTAAAATGCTTTATTCCAAATGTTGTGAAAAGTGAAAGTTGTTCTGTCCTGTCTGATTCCTGGTGACTCCATGGACTGTAGCCTGCCATGCTCCTCTGTTCATGGAATTCTCCAGTGCAGAATACTGGAGTGGGCAGCTGTTCCCTCTCCAGAGGATCTTCCCAACCCAGGGATTGAACTCAGGTCTCCCGTACTGTGGGCAGATTCTTTACCGTCTGAGCCACCAGGGGAAGCGAAATGCTATATGTAATCCAAAGAAAGAAAACAAAAATAAACTCAAAACCGCAAATTATCTAAAGGAAATTAGCCACTAAATAACTCACCAATATGGAGAAGGAAATGGTAAACTAGTCCAGTATTCTTGTCTGGAGAATCCCATGGACAGAGGAGCCTGGCAGGCTACAAACCATGGGGTCACAAAGAGTTAGATGTGACTTAGCACCTAATCAATAACTCACCTGTATCTCTGTGGAAAAGGAAAAATGTGCCACCACCCCATGAAAACTAGTAACATTTGGAGCTTTAATGATAAAAGCTGCTTCAAAATTTTCACTGAAATGTTGCAGTTTTACCTGACCAAACCATTAAACCACTACTAAGAAGACTGAGCTGACTGCATCTCTACACATAACACCTGTGAACCTAGCCATATATTGAAGACACATATTTACATACATATATGGATGCATGCATATATATATAATCTATCCTTTATTTAATCCATAGCTATTTAATCTTACTTTTATTAGAACCTACTTGTTTAGACTTGCTCTGTGACTTTAAATTACTTAATACAGACTTGGATCTTTCTGTTTCACATTAGAGTAAAAGACAATTCTAATAAAAATTTATGTGTGATTGTTGATCCAAACTGTCAAGAATATTTTTAAGCATGTCAAAAAAAAAAAAAAAAAGACAGCCATTTACAAAGTCTTGGCTTTGGACAGTGAGTTATTGACTCAATCTTTTGTCCTTTCCTACATGAATTATCAATTATATATATGGCTTTTGAAAACTAAGGTGGAGATAAAAATTACTGCAGGTTTTCTCACTGACCTCTCTTACTGTGTTCTCAGGCTTTGCAAAAATAATTATCATTTAGATCAAAATTCTTTTGCTAGGTTATCTGAAAACAAGATATTTACTTCTCTTTACAAGGGGAAATGATCCAGATTTATTGGCCTAATACATAAAAATGCTAAATGAAAGAAGTCTTTTCAGTTTATCTGTATTCTTTCCAACATATCTGTGATGATGCAAAAAGCTGACCTAAATAAAGGAGCACAGCACAAAGATTAATTTCACTGTTAAGGCAGCCAAAAGTTAACATTTAGTTAAAAGCAGTATCTTGGATTTTTCTTCCTCAGAGGCATGACTGTTGCACATTTATTCATAGGAGATTTATGATGGCATACTTTTCTATACCTACATGTTTGTTGTCCATCCATATTCATACTTTTTTTCTACATTAATAATATTTCAAGGGGTATGTGTGTGGAACACAGGGAGATGTCCATGCTCTGAACCTCATTACTTGTCCTTAGTTTTCGAACCTTCCCTTTGATGTTCTTTCTTACTCCCTTTGCTTTTTGATAAGGTATACATTTCTGCATCCCTCTTTCTTCTTGACAATCCTTATGTGAATCTTGGCATCAAGTCCTCTTTCTGCATGCTCCACCCATTCCCATGCTCTGCCCTTTCAGGTTACAATCTCGAAACGATCCCAGCTCTATCCCTTTGTAAAACCTTAAAGGTGTACAGTAAAGAACACTGTCATTTACAAGCACAACTACGATTCAGCAGGTTTCTATTTGCAGCCCATTTAATTTCTTGTGGAGGATATGTCATTTATTCTGAAAAGCTATTTTAGAAGGAAAGAATCCTCCTTGGTGGATCTACTGAGCCTATGTGTATATCAATCATAGTTGGTATTCATAGATTTGTTTACATTTTATTTCTTGCTCCTCGAGACTGTAAGCTCTTTGAGATCTACATTTACTTGTTTTTCTATGCCCTTTAGCTAGAACTATACTAGGCATATAATAGACTCTTAATAAATATAGAATGAATAAATCCTCACAACAAGCTAGTAATCTAGGTATCATTAATGCATTTTAAATTAAGAAACTCATGAATGGGAGATGTTAACTTGTCCCAGTTCTCAGCATAGATAAATAACAAAACAGATTTAAACTTCAGGTAAGTCTGATCCTATGGCTTGATCTTTATAGAGTCTTGTTATACCCTGTATGAACTCAGATTCCTTTTTCATTATTCACAGAATTACATTTATATTGGCACAGTTAAAAGTAACTGTTGCTATTACTTTTATTTTTATCCCACATGAAAATTCAAAACCAAAAATAATGATCTTACAATTAAATTGTATCTAAAAGAAAATTAATTTGCTTTGGGTTTTCTGAATAAGGAGACTTTTTCTTTGGATGACATCAAATTAAGATTAGTGATAGTAAATACTGAGAGTAATAAATGAGAAATGAGAGTGTAACACTGTATTTAAAACCAGAGTTCATGATCATAAGCACACTAGAAGAGATGTCGAAATTAGCCTAGTAGCCAGCATAATTTTACCTAGGAGCAATAATCCTAAGGCATTTACTGTGACTCTGAATCTGTTGTTTTGCTTTGCTATGATTGTAGTTCTTTTCCCCAACCTTTCAAAATGTGGCTATAGGGAAATGTTATTACAACTTATTTAGTTTAGCTGGGCTTCATTAAAGGCTAATCGGCTCTTGTAATCTATTTTACATGTTTCTGTACCATTTGCTGAATTGTATTTTCTCAAAATAACACTTTAATATCTTTATCAATAAGAACCACAAGTAAACTTGAGAACTTTATAAAAACATTCAATGTTCATGTCCCCAAGCATTCATGAAAATAAGAGAAAATAACTTCCCAGGAAATATCATATAGAGAGGGATTCTGCCTGTATTTTGTGGGTAGCAAAATTCTGCACAAAATTCTGTTTGTATTTTGTCTATATTCTGTCTTATTTTGTAGTAAGAGGTGGCAAGCCATTCTGAAAGGAAATGAATAGGATGTTGACACATGACATATATTTTTGAAAATGT
Organism: Madoqua kirkii; assembly: GCA_006408675.1. NCBI lineage: Eukaryota > Metazoa > Chordata > Mammalia > Artiodactyla > Bovidae > Madoqua > Madoqua kirkii. The sequence goes on along the minus strand of SJYC01022598.1, from coordinate 2,594 downwards.
TTTTCACTGTAAGTCTTCTTTTATTTTTTTATTTTTTCACTGCAGCACTATTTTTTTAAATTTTATTTTTACTTTATTGTACATTACAATACTGTATTGGTTTTACCATACACTGACATGAATAAGCCACAGGTGTACACGATCTCCCTATGCCGAAGCCCCCTCCCACTTCCCACACCATATCATCTCTCTGGATCATCCTGTGCCCCAGTCCCAAGTCTTCTTTTAATAAGTACATATAGTTTCCTTCTCAGGATATTTGTTTCTGTAATTTTGCCTTACATGGACCAAATATCATAGAGAATATTGTTATACTAAAAACATACTCTAAAAGGCTTAGTGGTAAAGACAGTAAGAGAAAAATGAACTTTTGACCCTAATCACAGAAAAGCTTGTAGAAATATAGCTTCCTTGAAAGTGAAAATGAAGTCGCTCAGTCCTGTCCAACTCTTTGTAACTCCATGTACTGTAATCTACCAGACTCTTCCATCCATGGGATTTTCCAGGCAAGAGTACTAGAGTGGGTTGACAGTTCCTTCTCCAGATCTTCCTAACCACAGGGATTGAACCCCGGTCTCCCACATTGTAGACAGACGCTTTACCGACTGAGCCACCAGGGAAGTCTCTCATAGCTTCCTTAGATATTGGTTATACTGGAGGTCTCTTTAGCACTAAACATTGCTGTCCTAATATTTGGCAAAATTTTGATGCTACACAATTTTCACATTTGAAGTGTTTCTTTCCCAGATATAGTAAAAATATTTACTTCTATTTTCTAATATTTTAATAGACTTTTACCTTATAATAAATATGTAACTGTTCAGCTGCATTCTCATAATTTTTAATTGTTGAGGGACAGTATCACTTTTATAATTTAAAAAACAAGACCTATGTACTCAAATAAAAGAGAATGTTGAGGTTCCTTTCACTTAGCTGTAGAGTGACGTTTCCTTCCATGGAAAGTTTAGAGGATGCCAATAGACACTATTATTTTCCCTGCATCTACCATTATTAACTATGTAGTTATGTTGATATACTCAGATTCTGGTCATTTTTCATCATTCTCTTTTTTTCCCCTCTGTTCTTCAGGCTGCATAACTTATATCCATCAGTTTTCATAAAATTATTGCTTTCTTCTGTCAGGTCAAAAACTATTACTGAGATTGTCTAATGAGTTCCATTTCAGTTATTGCACTTTTTAACTCCATAGTTTCCATTTGGCTCTGTTTTGTAGTGCCTGTCTTTTTCTGGATAGTCTTAGAGATGAGACATGATCATCACACCTTCCTTACTTCCTTGAGTTTGGTTCCATTTAGTATTTTGAAATGTATTTGTAGTAGCTCCTTTGGAGTCTTTGCCTGTTAAATCTGACATCAGCACCCTCTTACTGGCAGTTCCTGCTGCCAGCTACTTTTCCTGGGTATGTATCACACGTCCATTTCTTATAGCATCTTTCATAATTTTAATCCTTTTGGATAGAGCTTACTCTCTTTATTTATGACAGGCTGGCTATTTTTACTAAAACTATCTACCACCACCCTGGGCACAGCTTTTGCCATGCACACTGTCACCTGGGACTGGGATGACAGTGATCTTAGCAAAATTCTCTTTGACCATCTCACTTTCTGATCATACTCAGTGTTAGGTTCCACCAAGCACCAGCTGATTGCTCCAGTGTTTTTGACATTACCTGACATAAATTGCTCCACAGTCTGATTCACTTAAATTTGGTCTCCTTTGCATGGGAAGATTTTGTGCACTATGTTGTAGGATTCTCTGAAACCAGGATGGTTCTTCTTAGCTATTTATATCCCTGGTCCTCTCTTTTAAACTAATGGGCTGATAGTTTACTTTCTGCCCTCTCATGAACCTCCCCTTAATTCTTTCCCAAGTCAGGAAGATCCCCCCGGAGAAGGAAATGGCAACCCACTCCAGTATTCTTGCCTGGAGAATCCCATGGACAGAGGAGCCTGGTGGGCTACAGTCCACGGGTCGCAAAGAGTCAGACACAACTGAGCGACTTCACTTTCACTCTAAGCCCTCTTATCTTTGTGTTTTGTTTCTTGAGAGCAGCTATAGGTTTGAACTTCCCTAAGACTTTGCTTCAAATACTACCAGTTCCTTTAAAGTAAACCCAAGAGCTTAAGGCTTATATTCTACTCTGGAGAAAAAAGTCTCTGAGACATGGCTCTGGAGCTAGAGATAAGAAAAGTGGCTTATTCCTCTAAATGTCACCCACACTTTAGACAGAGACAGTGCCAATGGTACTGTCTCTTACAATTTTTATTAAGTTGAAGTAGATTTCCTTGAGTAAATGCTTCTTTATTTGTTATAAACTCATAAGAAAATTTTTAGAGAAATTTTATTTTTTTCAGTACTTTTACCAGCTATACTTGTTTTGCTTAAGGGTGATCTACAGAGAACCTCACACTAATTTTCAGAAGTAGAACTTTAGAGGTCATATAATTTGACCTCAAAAGAAAAAAGTATCCTCTAAAGCAAAGGTCTCTGACCTCCAGGATCTAATACCTGATGATCAGACATGGAGCCAATGTAATAATAACAAAAATAAAGTGCACAATAAATGTAATGCA
>SJYC01022597.1:0-14924 GCA_006408675.1 Madoqua kirkii | reverse complement strand
TTGCCATAAGGGTGGTGTCATCTGCATATCTGAGGCTATTGATATTTCTCCCAGCAATCTTGATTCTAGTTAGTGCTTCACACAGCCCAGCATTTCTCACGATGTACTCTGCATATAAGCTAAATAAGTAGGGTGACAATATGCAGCCTTGATGTACTCTTTTTGCTATTTCGAACCAATCTGTTGTTCTGTGTCCAGTTCTAACTGTTGTTTCCTGAACTGCATACAGATTCTTAAGAGGCAGGTCAGGTGGTCTGGTATTCCCATCTCTTTAAGAGTTTTCCAGAGTTTGTTGTGGTCCACACTGTCAAAGGTTTTAACATAGTCAATAAAGCAGAAGTAGATGTTTTTCTGGAACTCTCTTTTTTTTTTCGAATATCCAATGGATGTTGCCAATTTGATCTCTGGTTCCTCTGCCTTTTGTAAATTTTATGCAAAGCTGCTTATCAGTTTATAAATATGGTTTGTCAAATTTTTATTCACACTAAATTCTTTGCTAATTTATTTTGTAGAAATTCATGTGAGGATTAACGTATGATATGAAGGATAGTATCTTTTAAAGCAGTCTTATGGAAGATGAAGACTGTTATTTTCTAATTTTTTGATTAATCTCAAAGATAAAGCCAGTCATGTCAATTCATGGTTTATGGAAGCTATATCTCAGACATACAAAAATGTATTTGAGGCATGTACTTATGGTTCTCCATTTCCAGGATAAATGGAGAATGAATTCATGGTAATTAATGACTTGGACAGTATAAAATTTAAGATACTTAGGACTGTAAAACTTTAGTATGCTTTTTCAGGACTAAATATTCTTCATATTAACTAGCAATATTTTGATATTGAGACTTTGCTAATGGCCCGAAGTAGAGATTCCTTATTACTTGACTGAAAACAGATTCACATGTTTTAGGTGCAGGGGTTATCACTGATATTTTGTTTGAAGAATTTAAATGTTTGGCTCCTAATTTTACAGAGGGTGCCAAGACTTTTCTAAATGAACAATTTTAGTTCTGTTCCAAAATGTACACTTGCTGAGTTAACCAAACTGTGAATTACATAGCAGTGCTGAGATCAATTTGTTTGCAAAGATTTTAAGAGATGCAGCGTCTGAATAATCCTTAGCATTGCCTCTACATGATTAGTTTTTATTATATTGTATGACTAGAGTGATTATAACTTCACTGGTGGCTCAGAGGGTAAAGCGTCTGCTTACAATGCCAGAGACCTGGGTCCAATCCAGAACTTCCAGATGTTCAAGCTGGTTTTAGATAAGGCAGAGGAACCAGAGAACAAATTGCCAACATCCTCTGGATCACTGAAAAAGCAAGAGAGTTCCAGAAAAATATCTATTTCTGCTTTATTGACTATTCCAAAGCCTTTGACTGTGTGGATCACAATAAACTGTGGTAAATTCGGAAAGAGATGGGAACACCAGACCACCTGGCGTGCCTCTTGAGAAACTTATATGCAGATGAGGAAGCAACAGTTAGAACTGGACATGGAACAACAGACTGGTTCCAAACAGGAAAAGGAGTCTGTCAAGGCTGTATACTGTCACCCTGTTTATTTAACTTATATGCAGAGTACATCATGAAAAATGCTGGGCTGGAAGAAACACAAGCTTGAATCAAGATTGCTGGAAGAAATAGGAATAACCTCAGATACACAGACGACACCACCCTTATGGCAGAAAGTGAAGAGGAACTAAAAAGCCTCTTGATAAAAATAAAAGAGGAGAGTGACAAAGTTGGCTTAAAGCTCAACATTCAGAAAACTAAGATCACGGCATCTAGTCCCATCACTTCATGGGAAATAGATGGGGAAACAGTGTAAGACTTCATTTTTGGAGGCTCCAAAATCACAGATGATTGATTTCAGCCATGAAATTAAAAGACGCTTAGTCCTTGGAAGAAAAATTATGACCAACCTAGACAGTGTATTCAAAAGCAGAGACATTACTTTGCCAACAAAGGTCCATCTAGTCAAGGCTATGGTTTTTCCAGTAGTCATGTATGGATGTGAAGAGAGTTGGACTGTGAAGAAAGCTGAGTGCCGTAGAAGTGATGCTTTTGAACTGTGGTGTTGGAGAAGACTCTTGAGAGTCCCTTGGACTGCAAGGAGATCCAACCAGTCCATTCTGAAGGAGATCAGCCCTGGTATCTCTTTGGAGGGAATGATGCTGAAGCTGAAACTCCAATAAGTACTTTGGCCACCTCATGCGAAGAGTTGACTCATTGGAAAAGACTCTGATGCTGGGAGGGATTGGGGGCAGGAGGAGAAGGGGACGACCGAGGATGAGATGGCTGGATGGCATCACTGACTCAATGGATGTGAGTCTGAGTTAACTCTGGGTGTTGGTGATGGACGCCTGGTGTGCTGAGATTCATGGGCTCACAAAGAGTCAGACATGTCTGAGCGACTGAACTGAACTGAACTGAGAGTGATTATCTTTGTTTGGATTCCTTTTTAATGGACCCTGAAACAAGGACTGAGGTGTAGTTTTAAGAAAACAGGACATGTGAAATTAGGAAGAAAAAAAAAATCTGAGGATGTGTATTAACATGGTTAGAACTGTAGACTTTGACTCCAAGTTTCCTCTGAACACGTGAAAAGTCAAAGCACCTCTCAGAATCGTCCATTCAACAAAAGAGAAGCTGGAGCTCTTAACCAAATGCTTCAGTTACCCATTGTTTGAGGATGTCCTCACAGGGGGCATCATCCTTGTATTTCTGGGCTGCTCCTATGATCAAATCAAGCCAGCTTTTCTAGCATAGGTTGTTGGAGAGGCAATTTGCTTAACATGAACAACAGCAACCAAAGGCGAATCTGAGTTACAAGAAATTTTGCACCATAACTGAGGTTGAATTAAAAGATGGGCAGAGACAATGTGATATAGAAAACAGAGGCATGTTTCACAGTGAGTTTTAAGGAGAATAAAACACATAAGCTGACATTTTTTATCATCCTAACTGAATGTCAGTTAGTGCCTGCTAAAAAGTAAGTACTGAAGCTTCTAAAAACTGGAGGTTTTTCTTTTAGCTTCATTCTTTTATTATTATTATTAAAACTGTGATAAGGTTTTGTTAGCAAGCAGCATTTGATAAGAGGTCCACTGGCTTTGGTAAACAATAAACATTTTTATAACAGTTGTACAGTTGGCTGGTGCTCCACGAACAACAGAATGTATGTTGGCTCTTGATGACTGACCTCAGGGTTTAGGGGGAGAAGTTGGGGAAATAGCCTGAATATTTTTGTCAATTATATATGTGTAAGTCAGTTAGCAATGTTCAGGGGCATGGTGTTTCCTGCATACCATGAAGTTACAGAATTTAACTTGCTGAGAACCCCGCAATAATACTTTCTGAATCTGCAGGACTGCTCTAGTCTCATATATGCTTTAAAGCAGAGGATCAGCAAACAGTGGTCCATTTGCCACCTCTTTCTATAAATAAAGTGTCTATGGCACAGCCACACTGATCCTTACTTAAGTCCTCCCTACCTATGGGCTCCTTTCATGCGACAAATGTACATGGTTGCAGCAAAGACTTATGGCCTACAAAGCGTAAAACGTATGAAAACATCTGGCCCACTACAGAAAAATGTCCACCTCTTTCTATAAATAAGTGTCTATGGCACAGCCACACTGATCCTTACTTAAGTCCTCCCTACCTATGGGCTCCTTTCATGCGACAAATGTACATGGTTGCAGCAAAGACTTATGGCCTACAAAGCGTAAAACGTATGAAAACATCTGGCCCACTACAGAAAAATGTGCCAACCCCCAACCTTAAAAGAAATGGGTTAGTGTACAACTGTGGCTGATTCATGTCAATGTATGGCAAAACCTATACAGTATTGTAAAATAGAATAAAGTATTAAATAAATAATAAAAAAAGAAATGGGGTGAAGTATAAAACCTAATTCTCTTAGCCTCGCAGGACTTACATCTCAGGTCACTTAAAACAGGGCTACATACCTTAGGGATTGCTGTCAAGTTCCAGCGAGATGAAAGTGCCTTGCACACAGCTCAGCACTGTGGAGTGACGGCTGGCCTGAACCGTCTACTTCTCCCATTCCCACACAAGCTTACCCTTCAGGGCTTTAGGATTAGGTCATCACTGCTTTAAATGCTGAGAGCGGTGAGCGCCTGTCACAATGTAAATGATTTTGCTGGGGCTTTCCCTTGCTGGCGAGTCCAGCAGTGCTCCAGCACAGCTGTGGTATCAAAAGGGCCTCGGGGCAGGAGCTGGGGGGGCGGGGTGCACAGCCTGTAAGGCACGCTCAGGAATCAGGACATTTTTATTTTTTTCTTATTCTCCTTCTCAAAGATCTTATACACGAGGCTAAATTCTAAAATAGTCTTTAACAGTTTAAAAGACACTAGTAGAAATCCAATTTCCTACACTTCAATAAATCTTTGGAATAATGCTTTTTTGGATCAAGTAAAATGAAGTCAAGTTTTTCATAATGACAGTTAAGAGATTATAATTTAAAATGCTAATCTCACAAAGGCTCCTGTAACTTTGTTCTAATCCAACCTGACCTAGTAGCTACAGCATCCTCCAAAACGTAAAATCTGAATCCTAATTGCTAAATTTTTGTCCTCAGAGTTGTTCAGAACAAAATAAGACAGTGAATAAAAAAGTTCACAATTCACAAGCATCATACCAATAGATTAAAGAACCACCACAGTTCTCATGATCTCGTCCTCCCTTCCCTGGTCTGCACTCTCCCCAAGGTAAGAGGAGACTGACTGCCAGTATTAAAGCTTGGCTGAAGAAGCTGTTTACAGGTAAGTTTCCCTGAAATGCTTATTTTATCCTCTAAGTATTCTTAGATTATATTACATTGTTCAAACTTGAGAGGAAAATGGCCATTTTTTTTTTTTTTTGGTGTCACTGCTGTGCTCAGTAGAGCCTTTTAAAACAGCTTAAGCAAAGATAGAGATTTCATGATAATCCCTACGACTTTATTATAAATATCTATCTAACTCAGAAAATAAGACAGTTAGCTGAATCCTATCCTTTCACTCACAATAAAACAAAAATGAATTGATTAGAGGGTATTAAAACCTAAGATATACTGCAGAATCTCATATTCTTGATATTTCTACTAAAAATCAAGGTATTAAATTTTGAGATAGACATGAAGTTGGGAGTTGACAGAGTAGAAACAAACACCCAACTGAGTCAAAGAACAGATCTGTTAAACATGGTTGCATTCATTATCCAAAGAACTTGTTACTTTAAAAACTTCGTGTTTCTTTTTAAACAGGCTAGCAGGTGAAGAAGATACTATTTTCAAATAGATGCTTGAGAGCATAATTAACCATCTGCAGAAACTATAATAGTATTAAACATATCTGAACTTCAGTCAAGCTCCAAGAGCCAAAAGACTTGAGGTCAAAAGTTGTTTTTTCTTTTTTTATTAAATATCCTCATTTTCTAAAAATATGCAACCGGAGCTTGTCAACATTTTAAGGTTCATTACTACAAAACCATAGCAAAGTTCAGTGTACAAACCATAGTACATCAGAGACATAGTAACAAATGTATGATCAAATGTACTATTAAAGTCATGAAAAGCCAGCAAAAGTCAGGCTGGACAAATACTTGATTATACCCATGTTTCCATGAGGGTGGGGACTCAGCACTGAGTTACACAATGAGATCAAACTTACTTCCTTTCCACCTTCCTGGCAACATTTGTGTTAGATAAGGCAAAGGATGGGCAGCTACTGAATCACTGGTGGTTTGAACCACGCAAGAACAACAAATAATAGAGTAATAGCTGTGCAATAAACATCTGATTGCTGAATCTTGGGCTGAAAAAGACAGGGAGAAAAATTATCACAGAAGGCAATAATGGTTGAAAGGCATTTCAAATCATAATTTTTAAAAATTAATCCAAGCAATAAGCTTTTTAAAAAGTTCTTCCTGCCACATTTACACAGGGCAGCACAGTCCAAAGGCAATTTTCTCTTTTCTGTAATTTCTTAGGTCAATAACACAGAGTGGTCTGCTTCTACCCTCTCTCGTTCCACATGAGGGAAAACACACAAAACCACCTAAACATCTTCCTCCAAAGCTCTGGGTTATAGAAATGATCAACAAATAACATTTATTTCACACCTAAGCATAAATAGCTATAATGATTACTGTTCACTTTCCTCTTCCATTATCTCCACTCTGCGAGGCCCGTAGAGTAGAACGTAAGCTATGTGCCAGTCTCCACACCAGAAAGCCATGAGATATCCTCTGGTGTCAAGATGCTGACCTTATCATCATCAGACTTGATCCATTCATCTGGTTTCCTTTTCACCCATGATACATAATGGCTGAAAGAGCTAGACCTTCCCTGATGCATTAGCACTGCTTGTAAATCATAGTATCCACAATTATTGGAGCCAATGTCATCAGCAAAAGAAAAGGGTTCCTACTTGACTTTTTTTTGAGGACTACTGTTTTTCGTCACCTGTCTTTGGCTGCTGATTTACTTTTTTTATCCTCTAGATCCTTGAATTTTGATCGAAAATAAACCATTTTCTCTTGAAGTTCTGGTGTACATAGTTCACACACACCCAACATAAGAGGGAATTTCACATCCTTAAGAACTTTAGAATTCACAGATTCCTTCTCTTTGTAAAAAAATCCAACCATTTGAATAGTTAAGTAAGCAGGTAACCGGCTGATCTTTGAAGATTTGATATACAAAGCATTTCTTTGCAATGTTGGAGACTGTTTGGTGATTTCTTCCTGAAGTCGCAACTTAAGTCCTGTAAAAAGATACTTGACTGCTTGATTGATGAAACAGCTAAGCTGAAGCTGACTTTCGTTTCCTTTAGTGACTTCTTCTTCAGATTCTGTACATTTCATGGTCGTCTCAAATTCAACTCCAAAGAACTGATCAATTAAACTTTTTTTTTTAGAAGGTGTCACTGCTGATGCAGATGAAGAATCTGTCTCTTCAACAGTATCATCCTCTATAGCTTCCAACTTCTGCTGTAATACTCACATCATTTGTACCCAACGCTCATTAACATCCTGCTGAAGATACTGTCCTTGTTCGCCCTTCTCTGCAAACTGTGGAAATGCCATGTGCAAAAATTGCAGTAGAATAATTGGTGGAATACTAGAAGAAGTTTTATCCATGGAATCTAACAAATCTCTAAGGGCTGCAGTAATATACTACGCTGACGCCATCTCTCCTGAAGCTCTCAAGGCTCCTGCATACCTTTAAGGGCATCTTTGAGTTCAGGCACAGAACGAATACACTGAACTGTGGCATTCATGTAACAAGTATGACCAAGGTTTGTCAATCCAGATGGTAATTCCATAGCAGATGCCAACTGTTCTTCTGTCATGTCTTCTACAAAGACAGTTTTGGCTGACGGTTCCTCAGAAGAGCATCTGCTGACCCCATCATTAGTACAGTCATTCCATTTTTCATTTTGATGCTCCCCCAATCATCGTCCTTCAGTGTTCTTCCTTTCACCATAACTTTCTGTCTGGCCGGCTGGACTCCAGTCAGTGCAAAAAGCTGAGCCTTGAACACCCTCGGAGGTTCATCAGTATTCAATTCTACACCTTCAAATTTCTCCTTTCCCCATTTCACAGTAAAGGAGTAGAGCGGCATGCAGGGCGCGGGAAGGCTGGGCCTGGCGAGGACAGCGAAGGGAAGGGGGCGCGAAGGAGGAAGGGAAGGGTGCGCGCGGTGGCGGCCGCGGCGGCCGCGGCGGTGGTGGTTGCGGCAGATACGGTGGGGCAAGAAACTCATTCAAACCGGCCCCTGTCGATGACGCAACAGCACGCCGCCCTCGGCAGAGCCACCGGGCAATTGCGGGAAGGAAGCGAGGCGGGGCGGAAGTGAGGCCAGGAGGAAGCGAGGCGGGGCCTTGCAGTTGTTTTTGAAACTAATACAAGCAATATGACACTAAGGTGAAGTCACCAGCCATATTATCATATTATTGGATATTATATCTGTTATTCCTGAAAGATTTGCCCTTGGACTACAAAATGAAGCAGGGCAAGGCTAACAGATTTTTGCTAAGAGAAAGTGCTGGTTATATCAAACACCCTTTTCCAACTGTACAACTCTAAATATAGACATCACCAGATGGTCAATATCAAAGTAAGACTGATTATATTCTTTGCAGCCCAAGATGGAGAAGTTATATACAGTCAGCCAAAAGAAGAGCAGGAGTTGACTATGGCTCAGATCATGAATTTCTTCTTGAAAAATTCAGACTAAACAAAGTAGGGGAAACCACTAGGCCATTTAGGTAAGACCTAAATCAAATCCCTTATGATTATATAGTGAAAGAAACAAATGGATATAAGGGATTAGATTTGATAGAGTGCCTGAAGAACTATGGATGGAAGTTCCTAACATTGTACAGGAGGCTGTGATCAAAACCATCCCCAAGAAAAAGAAATGTAAAAAGGCAAAATGGTTGTGTGAGAAGAACTTACAAATGGCTGAAAATAGAGAAGTGAAAGACAAGGGATAAAAGAAAAGAATACCCATCTGAACGCAGAGTTCCAAAAATAGCAAGGAGAGACAAGAAAGCCTTTTATGTGAACAATGAAAAGAAATAGAGGAAAACAATAGAATGAGAAAGACTAGAATCTCTTCAATAAAGTCAGAGATACCAAGAAAACATTTCATGCAAAGATGGGCACAATAAAGGACATAAATGGTATGGACCTAACAGAAGCAGAAGATATTAACAAGAGGTGGCAAGAATACACATAAGAACTATACAAAAAAGATCTTCATGACCCAGATAATCACGATGGTGTGATCACTCACCTAGAGCCAGACATCTTGGAGCATGAAGTCAAGTAAGCCTTAGGAAGCATCACTACAAACAAAGTTAGTGGAGGTGATGGATTCCAGATGATATATTTAAAATCCTAAAAGATGATGCTGTGAAACTGCTACACTCAATATGTCAGCAAATATGAAATACTAAGCAGTGGCCACAGGACTGGAAAGTCAGTTTTCATTCCAATCCAAAAGAAAGGCAATGCCAAAGAATGTTCAAACTACCACACAATTGCACTCATTTCACATACTAGCAAGGTAGTGTTCAAAATCTTTCAAGATAGGCTTCAACAATAAGTGAATTGAGAACTTCCAGATGTTCAAGTTGGACTTAGAAAAGGCAGAAGAACCAGACATCAAATTGCCGACATCTCAGTGATCATAGAACATCTTCAATGATCATAGAAAAAGCAAGAGACTTCCAGAAAAACATCTACTCTGCTTCATTAACTATACTAAAGTCTCTGACTATGTGGATCAAAACAAATTGTGTATTCTTAGAGATGGGAATACCAGACTACCTTACCTTCCCACTGAGAAATCTGAATGCAGATCAAGAAGCAACAGTTAGAACATGGAACGAAGGACTGTTTCCAAAATGGAAAAGGAGTACATCAGGCTGTATATTGTTATCCTGCTTATTTAACTTCTCTGCAGAGTATATCATAGGAAACGCCAGGCTGGATAAAACACAAGCTGGAATCAAGATTGCAGGGAGAAATATCAATAACCTCAGATATGCAGATGACACCACCCTTGTGGCAGAAAGCAAAGAGGAACTAAAGATCTTCTTGATGAAGATGATAGAAGAGAGTGTAAAAACTGGCTTAAAATTCAATATTATATAAACTGAGATCATGGCATCTGGTCCCATCACTTCATGGCAAATAGATGGGAGAATGATGGAAACAGTAACATATTTTATTTTGTTTATTTTATTTTATTTCCTAAAATCACTGTGGATGGTGACTGCAGCCATGAAATTAAAATACGTTTGCTCTTTGGAAGAAAAGCTATGACAAACCTAGACAGCATATTAAAAGAAAGACATTCCTTTGTGGACAAAAGTCCATCTAGTTAAAGCTATGCGTTTTCCAGTAGTCATGTACAAGTGTGAAGTTGGACCATAAAGAAGGCTGAGCACTGACAAATTGATGTTTTCAAACTATGGTGCTGGAGAAGACTCTTGAGAGTCCCTTGGACTGGAGGAAGATCAAAGTAGTCAATTTTAAAGGAAAGCAACCCTGAATATTCATTGGAAGGACTGGTACTAAAACTGAAGCTCCAGTACTTTGGTCATGTGATGCAAAGAGCTGACTCATTGGAAAAGACCCTGATGCTGGGAAAGATTGAGGGCAGGAGGAAAGGGAGGCAACAGAGGATGAGTTGGTTTGATAACATCATCAACTCAATGACACATGTTTAAGCAAACTCCAGGAGAGAATGAATAGCAGGGACGCTTGGAGCGCTGCAGTTCCTATGGTCGCAAACTGATAGACACAACTGAGTGACTGAACAACAACAAACTCCTAAAAGATTGGTCAGATATTGATTTATAAATAAAAAAGAATTTACTGAGTCATGGACCAGTTTCACATCATTAATGATGATAACCTGCTCTAAGAAGAGCAAAGACTTTCCTATGCTGAATTCTGGAGTACACCGTCATAAGGAAGCCATTTCTACATTAGGTAAAACAGTAGAGAAAACTTAGCTGCAATGTACTGACTAGTTGTTCAAGATATTCAGTTGAGATACCAAAATCTGGAGCTTTGAAATCAAAACATAACAACAAGTATGGAGTTTTAATGGGGTAGCTAAGTTGATTTTAAATTAAAAATCAACTAAAGAGAATTTCAGTAGGTGAATAATGAAAGTTAAAACTAAGCATCTAAGTCTGAGATTATTGCTGAAAGCATTTTTGATAACAAAGGGGACATTTTTTATTCATATTTTAATGAGTATATATTTATTATCTATATTACTCTTATCACCTCTTTTTTAAAATAAAATTAGCACCCACATATTTTGCATCAAAGAAGGCTTATCGTGAGCCAAAATATAAAGACCAGAATATCTATACCCACATTTTTCAGATACTTATATAAACATATACACAGAAACAAACAAACAAACAAAAACTATATTCACAGTAATATTTATATATGTCATCCCAGTATCTACATACAGGTTTCTGGTATGAAGTTATAAAACTAATCTAAGTCTCCTAGATTTAGCCATGGGTCACAATATCACACAAATAGTTCCTGTGGCATAAGCAGCTCCTGCCATAAATTCAAAGCTTAAAAATGTCAGTAATTTTGCCTCCAGTTGAAGAGATATTAAAATTAGCTGAAAAGAAGAGACAGCCGCCATGGTCACTCACTAGGGCAGTAGCCCAGAAAATAATTCAGAGAGCAGAGACGGGACAGAAGAGTACTGTTTTGTTCCATGGGTTCCACTGACAGCTAAGTGAACTGTCAGTGCAGTTCTCAGCCCTTGGAGTTTTCTGCTGGAAACAGACTCTCAAACATATTCTGTTCTCTATGAAGCAGGCACTTCCTGGTCTCTTTCCACAATCCAACTTTTCAATGTATCTTGGCTCTCGGCCAAGCAGTCAACTAAAAGTCATTAACTTCCAGAGAATCATCTAATGCTGAAATTGGAAGGAACTTTAGAGGTCAGCTAATCTAATCTTTTTATGATGCATGATTCACCAACTATTGACTATTTGCCTGCAAGGCGATATAGTGGGAACAATTTCTCTGGCCTTCCTTCTGGGATCTGAGAAGCAGATTCCAATCTGAGTGTCACTGTAAGATTGTGTGAAAAGAAAAATGTGATGGTCAGAACTGCTGATGTTTAAATCCTTCTCTGACTGACTTCTGTGTCATTTTGGGTAAGTTCATTGCTCTGTGCTTCAGTGTTTACATCTGTAAAATGAGATGTTAATAATTCTCAACTCATAGAGAGGTAAAGTTCTTAAGGATATTTCTTGGCACTCAGTAATGCCTAATGAGTTTTAAGTATCATTTGCACTGAACTCTGCTGACTTAATATTTCCTCTTTCTCATAGCTATCTCTTCTAACAAAACTTTAGTACTCACTTACACCATTTCTCCATGAAAAAGAGGTTAATAAACCCTTGCTCTCTTTTGCCTACTGTTTAGGAAAACCTTAAAGGATATCTCATCAGTTAAGTTTAGCTTGCTGGAAGTTGTATTCAATGATGGAGCAATGATATCTATGAATCCCAGATATCAATAACTTAGCACAGAATATCTCAAAGGCATTTTAGTTATGTTATCACTAATACTTTCAAACATTTTATAATCACTTCCAATTTTTATAGTTTTGCAATGTCAAAAATTTGTGAAATGGTGAAATATAACAAAAATAATAAACCTGGCATTATAAAATTGCATGTTACTTTAATGCAACTGGAGGCTATTGAGTTTTGTTTTAGTTGAAATAGGAAGACAGTGGGAACAGAGACCACCTATATTTCATTTATTACAATCCAACTTTTCAATGTATCTTGGCTCTCGGCCAAGCAGTCAACTAAAAGTCATTAACTTCCAGAGAATCATCTAATGCTGAAATTGGAAGGAACTTTAGAGGTCAGCTAATCTAATCTTTTTATGATGCATGATTCACCAACTATTGACTATTTGCCTGCAAGGCGATATAGTGGGAACAATTTCTCTGGCCTTCCTTCTGGGATCTGAGAAGCAGATTCCAATCTGAGTGTCACTGTAAGATTGTGTGAAAAGAAAAATGTGATGGTCAGAACTGCTGATGTTTAAATCCTTCTCTGACTGACTTCTGTGTCATTTTGGGTAAGTTCATTGCTCTGTGCTTCAGTGTTTACATCTGTAAAATGAGATGTTAATAATTCTCAACTCATAGAGAGGTAAAGTTCTTAAGGATATTTCTTGGCACTCAGTAATGCCTAATGAGTTTTAAGTATCATTTGCACTGAACTCTGCTGACTTAATATTTCCTCTTTCTCATAGCTATCTCTTCTAACAAAACTTTAGTACTCACTTACACCATTTCTCCATGAAAAAGAGGTTAATAAACCCTTGCTCTCTTTTGCCTACTGTTTAGGAAAACCTTAAAGGATATCTCATCAGTTAAGTTTAGCTTGCTGGAAGTTGTATTCAATGATGGAGCAATGATATCTATGAATCCCAGATATCAATAACTTAGCACAGAATATCTCAAAGGCATTTTAGTTATGTTATCACTAATACTTTCAAACATTTTATAATCACTTCCAATTTTTATATGTTTTGCAATGTCAAAAATTTGTGAAATGGTGAAATATAACAAAAATAATAAACCTGGCATTATAAAATTGCATGTTACTTTAATGCAACTGGAGGCTATTGAGTTTTGTTTTAGTTGAAATAGGAAGACAGTGGGAACAGAGACCACCTATATTTCATTTATTGCTATATTTATAGTTGATACCTGCATATAGTAGTTCTGAATAATGCTGTTGAATGAGTGACCTAATTAGTGATTAAGCTATAAATTTTGTAGTAATTAAACATTAATAGAATCAGTAAACATGTATTTTACCAAAGTAAGAGAACTGGCACTAGGATAATTACTTGCTATTGTCATCAGAATGTAGACATTAAAAAGTTAATGTATTTTAAAAAACATATTAAAGTTTTAGCAGGAAAATCATACTTAGTATTCATACTTAAATGTACATATCTGTTTGCTAAATAATGTGCATATTTTAATTTGCAACTAGCTTATTTTTGCTCACTGAGCATCTGCCTGGTCTATGTACTCTATAAACTATACATTTTTAACAATGGATATTCATATATATGAATGGAAACTATATCTTCAGCTAACAGCAAATGGAATATTATTTCAATATTCTCATTTTGATAATTTCTAGTATAAATACTTACTTGAGGCTTAACCAGTGACAGATTCCATTTGTCTATCCCACAGACTGAGTAAGTTCTTTCAGATTTCTCAAACTTCACAGTTTTCTCCACAATGTCTCAAACTCAAAAATGTCTGGACTAGAAATTTTTACTGTGAGTTCCTTATAGAGACACATGCTACTTTTATTTTCTATAAATGATTACCTGATAGAATAATTTCATTATCCATGCTTCTTTTAATACTTGGCTTTTTATTCTTCATGTTTTTATGCTGTAGTATACTTTTATACTTCAGAATCTCACATTAGAGACTATAAGTCAGGATTAGACACCTTTATGCTGTGTTCATAAATAAATAATTTGTGGTTGTTTTCACATTAATATATTTATACATTTACTATCCTATTTGATTACAGTAAACATTTTATTGTGAAAGTTGTTTAGTTGCTAAGTTTTGTCCAAACCTTTGCAACCCAACGGACTGTAGCCTCCCAGGCTTCTCTGTCCATAGGATTCCCTATGTAAGAATACTGGAGTGGGTTGCCATTTCCTTCTCCAGGAGAATCTTCCTGACTCAGGGATTGAACCCATGTTTCTTGCATTGCAGACAAATTGTTTACCACTGAGCCAGTGAAAAGATACATAGATATATATATTTAGCATGTACAAATATATACATACAAAGCCATAGATGCAGTTTCTTTCATATGACCAAAGAAGACAACAGTGTTTACAAACACTTTCAATTCTATTTGTTTTACAATAAACTTGAGTTGCTATTGCTTTCTCTTATTCTACTATTTCCAAGGTGTTTACTCCTCTGGTGAATTTTGACTTAATAACTACTCTATAAGTTCAAATCATTCTGCCATCTCATGTGATCTATATCCACAAGGACATAATTATCATATTCTTACTCTGTTCTTTTACATCTTAATTACTCTTCATATTTCTTTGAGCTCTAATTTGAATATTTAAACTTTCATTACTTGGAGGCATAAAATGCATTATACTTGCATATTCTATAATTTGTACTGTTTTTTAAGAACAGGGTTTTTCACCAACTTTGTACTTAGCCTTGTCATCATATCAGATAAACCCATAACCTCAGTGTACATGGTACACAAATTCTATTTGAGATGCTATTGGCATTCTATATAAAATTCCATTGGAATTATC
>SJYC01022595.1:0-17077 GCA_006408675.1 Madoqua kirkii | reverse complement strand
GGTTCTACTTATCCAAGTTATAGGGCTAAAAAACAAACAAACAAACAACCAAAAAAAAAAAAACACCTCATATATTTTAAGCAAAATAATTTGTTTAATAATTTTCTTTACCTTTTTTTCCTTTTTTGAAAACAATATATATATGTAGATTGGATATATGTTATGTGGAGTGAACACATAACAGTTTTTGATTAACTGATCTCCAAAACCGCCAAGAAAGAGGATTGAAAAGGAACAAAATAAAAATAATAAAAAGAGGAAGTTTTGAAGAAGCCAGTTTCAGACAAATGTGAAATTACTATTCTCAAGGGAAAGAAAGATTGGATGCAAGAATCCTCTTTTGAATACACATACACACATGCACACACACACATGCACAGACATACACACACATGCGCACGCACACACACGGGTCATTATAGCTCATTTAATTAAGTGAACTCTCATATAAATTCTCTTTAGACAAACAAATATACAATCTGTCTTCTCCTTTTTGAGCTAAGTTGTCTAAAATGAAAAATCTTGTTTGTCAAAAATGTATCCAAGTGTCCATTGTAATTTTAGATTTTTCTTTATGAAATCCTTTCAAAAATTAAAATTTGTGTGCCATTGGCATCCATGCAGATAGGCAGATGGGAATTGGCTTAGTGTCAAGCTTATTAAATGATGGCTGTCCTTTTATCCTTTTTTTAAATGAAAAACAAATATTATTACTGAGTCCTCTGAAAATCAAAAACAACACCACACTCTTTTCTACTGCATAAAAGCTCTTAGAAGTGATCAAAACAAAAAAAAAAAGAAAAAAGAAAAAAGAAAGAAAGAAAGAAAGAAAGAAATTGTAGTTAATTCAGTTCAGTTCAGTTCAGTTGCTCAGTCATGTCTGGCTCTGCAACCCCATGAATTGCAGCACACCAGACCTCCCTGTCCATCACCAACTCCTGGAGTTCACTCAGACTCATGTCCATTGAGTCACTGATGCCATCCAGCCATCTCATCCTCTGTCATCTCCTTCTCCTCCTGCCCACAATCCCTCCCAGCATCAGAGTCTTTTTCAATGAGTCAACACTTAGCATGAGGTGGCCAAAGTATTGGAGTTTCAACTTCAGCATCATTCCCTCCAAAGAAATCCCAGGGTTGATCTCTTTGAATGGACTGGTTGGATCTCCTTGCAGTCCAAGGGACTCTCAAGAGTCTTCTCCAACACCACAGTTCAAAAGCATCAATTTTTCCGTGCTCAGCTTTCTTCACAGTCCAACTTTCACATCTATACATGACCACTGGAAAAACCATAGCTTTGACTAGACGGACCTTTGTTGGCAAAGTAATGTCTCTGCTTTTCAATATGCTATCTAGGTTGGTCATAACTTTTCTTCCAAGGAGTAAGCACCTTTTAATTTCATGGCTGCAATCAACATCTGCAGTGATTTTGGAGCCCAAAAAATAAAGTCTGACACTGTTTCCACTGTTTCCCCATCTATTTCCCATGAAGTGATGGGACTCGATGCCATGATCTTCATTTTCTGAATGTTGAGCTTTAAGCCTACTTTTTCATTCTCCTCTTTCACTTTCATCAAGAGATTGTTTAGTTCCTCTTCACTTTCTGCCGTAAGAGTGGTGTCATCTGCATATCTGAGGTTATTGATGTTTTTCCCGGCAATCTTGATTTCAGCTTGTGGTTCTTCCAGCCCAGTGTTTCTCATGATGTACTCGGCATATAAGTTAAGTACTCTCTGCTAATGCTGCAATTACAACTATAAAGAAATTGCAAATATAGCAATTAAAAAAATACCTGGAGAAATGGAAATTATTCAATTATTTCCTAAAAAATTCTTGGAGAAAAGATATAATCAAAATTTACTTTTCAAATAGTGACTACTATATTTAAAACTATGAAATCAATGACAAATTTACGGAGAGGAATTAACCATCATAAAAATCCATCATTACTCACAAAAGGAAAGAATGAAAACACTAAAGGATATATTCAATAATATATGAAACAACACTTAAAAAATATAAAGATTATACTTCATGAAAGAAAGCAGAGGGACTTCCTTGCTCAGTGGTTGAGAAACTTCCTGCCAGTACAGGAGACACAAGTTTAATTCCCGGTCAGGAACTAAGAACTCTCAAGCTGGAGGGCAGCTAAGCCTCTGTGACACAAAGGATGCAGGAGCACCTAGAGATTGGGTTCCACAACAAGAGAAGCCAGTGCAATGAGAAGCCTGAGCACAGCAACTAAAGAGTAGCCCCTGCTCGCTGCAGTTACAGAAAGCCAGTGCATAAATGAAGACTCTGCACAGTCAAAAAATGAATAAACTAAAAAAAAAAAAAAAAAAAACCCTCCCCAGGTGAGTGATTCTGATAAACTAAGGATAGCAGAAATTTTGAAATGGAAAGAGAAGTGCAACAGAACTAAGAAGTGATTCTTGAAAAGTTATAAATTAATATTGTTATTATTGTTGATATTGTTATTATCGCTCAGTCATACCTGACTCTTTGCAACACCAGGGGCTGCAGGACACCAGGCTTCCTTATCCTTCACTGTCTCCTAGAGATTGCTCAAATTCTTGTCCACTAAGTCAGTGATGCCATCCAACCATCTCATCCTCAAACTAATAGTGGAATATAAAAATGAGAAATATGAAAAAGATGCTGTCTAACGTGACAATTGTACTGGCCATACATGAAAAGACTAGGATGAGTTCAAGAGCCTGTTCAAACAAGGAACAAGGGGTTTATGAGATGAAGTGAGGGAGATTTTATGTCACCTTTATTTGCTAACGGTCTTACTATAAAAACTAAATTTTCTCCTGTCTTCATGGCTGGAAGAAGTTTTATAACTTAGAGGTAGGCTCTTATCCTTCCACTGAGACTGGGAGATTAAGGTGCTCTTAAGTCTGATGATTATGTTTCACTGGGATGGCTCTAGGTCCTTGAGAAAGACATTCTTGGGTTGTAAAACTGACAAGAGACTTTTAAATGATTTATAGCTCACAAAGCAGAGTCAGAATTTGCAATTATAAATTTTCGAAAATAAATGTTCCAAGAAAAGAGAGGCAGATAGCTTGAGTCAGAATCCTATCTCAAGGATAGGTAAACTAAAGAGAATATTAAGGCCCTGTTAGTCTATACTCCAAGATGACATGGTCCCACAAGTCATTGCATTCAAATTTTAATATAACATATACTACCACTGGAGAAGGCATAGGTTATCCACTCCAGTATTCTAGGTGGTTCAAACAGTAAATAATCTGTCTACAATTCAGGAGACCTGGGTTTGACCCTTGGTGTTGGGAAGATCCCCTGGAGGAAGGCATACAATGCACTCCAGTATTCTTGCCTGAAGAATTCCCACGGACAGAGGAGCATGGCAGGCTACAGTCCATGAGACTGTAGAGTTGGACACTACTGAGCGACTAAACACAGCAAAGCGTATACTAAACAATGTATACTAAAAATGTTATTACAAGGTAACTAAATTGTTTTATAGCTCATAAAAAGGAAAAACAGTCTAATTTTGTAACCACAGCATAATCCTTATGTCTAAGCATTACAAAGTACCAAATCTAAACTACCAGTCAACCTAATTTCTGAATATTTACTGACACAAAGCATACACCAAAACTAAATTTAACATTAACAGACTAATTTCAGCTGATATTAAAAAAAAACCCACAGAAAAAACTGGGTTGTGTGTCAGTTGGGGTTCTACCATGAGAGAGATGATATACTTAAGATGGGTTAATTGAAAAGAGATGAATGAAGGGTCTATTTGCAAAGGTTTGAGCAGATTTAAGAGATCAACATGGATTCTGAAACTGCAGAGCATAAATTCTGAAATGGTGGGCAAAGGTATAGGTGATATCACTTAGATAAAAGGAAAATACATTATATCTAATCCAGAAGGGAAAAAAGAGGTGAACAGAATTCCTGGAGTCCAGTGAAAACTTGAGCCATGGAGCACTAGACGAAACTTCTGTTGTTGCTATTCCATCGCTAAATCCTTTATGACGCTTTGTGACCGTGTGGACTGTAGCATGCCAGGCTGCCCTATTTCCTGGAGTTTGCTCAGATTCATGTCCACTGAGACAAACCTTAAGCCCATAAAGAAATAAAGCCTTTGCCAGATCTGTAGCAAAGTAAAAATAGGAGGTGCGTGAATAATCATCTCCCCTCCTCTTCTCCTCCCACTCTAAGACCATCTGAATATTGCTTATACTGGTCAAACACAACATGAAGGCAGAGGGCAAAGAAGCCTTCTAGGCAGGGCAGACAGTGTTGGTACACAGATGTGGGGTGGGGAGGACAGTGAGGATTGTATGTTAATTGCCAGTGAGCAGCAAGATCAGAAGTGCTACATTTTTCCTGAATTAAAGCTTACATTGGTTGGAAGATGGAATTTTAAGTGTTATTAAGAAATAAAAAATGCTGGAAATTGTTATAACTCAATATTTATTATCTGATATGTAAAATATTTCTACTCATTTAAAATTATTTTATATTTTGACAAAAAAATGCTACTCTTTATCACTGTATGTCTACATAAAGGCAAAAATATTTGCAAAAGCCAGCTGAGAAATTCTTTAAGTGTCACTATTTACTCTGATTACTCAAAATTACTTTGACTCAGCTTTCCTATACTCTACCACCTATACCATTAAGAACATTAATGAGGTGACTTTTTTTTTAAGAATGCCTTAACATCATTTTCAGGAGTTTCTTCCAAGACACAGGCATTTGTTTTTAAGTTTTGATGCCAGTATTGGCTCTACTGTATCAAAAGTTATCAATGGAAACTTTCTAGACAGCTCTCCAAATTAATGTTCCTTCCTTAAATGATCCATGAATGGATTATGAGAGAAAAGAAGTAAAAATCTCTCTTTGTGAGATCAATAACATTTTTAATATAAATTTATTTATTTTAATTGGAGGTTAATTACTTTACAATATTGTTTTGGTTTTGCTATACATTTTGAGTCACTGTTATACATAGATGAACTTTTATTACACTACATTAAGATACCATGTTAAAATGGATCACAATGGTTAAAGTGTCTGCCTGCAATGCCGGAGACCTGGATTTGATTCCTGGGTAGGGAAGATGCCCTGGAGAAGGAAACGGCAACCCACTCCAGTATTCTTGCCTGGAGAATCCCATGGACAGAGGAGCCTGGCGGGCTACAGTACACAGGGTTGTAAGGAGTCAGACACGACTGAGCGACTTCACTTTCACTTTCACAAGATTCCTAGGAAGGAAACTATGTTTTTGTATGTACTAAGGAATTTATGAAAAGAAAACTGTTAGCCGCTTGTCTCTGACTCTTTGCAACCCATGGACTATAGCCTACTGGGCTCCTCTGTCCATGGAATTCTCCAGGCAAGAATACTGGAATGGGTTGCCATTCCCTTCTCCAGGGCATCTTCCTGACCCAGGGATCAAATCTGGACCTCCAGCATTACAGGCAGATTCTTTACTGTCTGAGCTGCCAGGGAAGCTAAAGGAATATATAGAAACTAGCAAAAAATTAAGAGAGATAACTTTTCTTCCTTTAATAAGCAAAGATTAAGAAAAGCACTGTGTGAATTTTAAATCCATGTTTCTTTCTGTTTCCAGTGAGTTGTATAGTCTATGTTTTATGGGGAAATATTATGATGTTTGACTATTACATCCAAGAAATCTTCAGAGGTTACCAAAAAGACGATTATGCTGAGAATTTTTACAGATCTGAGAGTGAAGAAAGTGAAGGTAGTAGGCAGAGGAGCTGTGCAATCTCCTGCCAAGTGGGAAAAATAAGGCAGAACTGCAGCATGTTGCTGGGATACAATTTTTCTGTTTTTCCTTTTTTTCTCCCCCAGAGGGAATGCTGAGAGTTAACTAATTAAAATACTCTTCAATAGCTTCTCCTTAATAGGTTCTAAATATGAAATTAAAGGTCTGTATTCTAGAAGAAGGAGATACTGAACAAAAGCAACCTGCCAGGGTACTGGACACAATAGGGCTCTTGATATCAGGAGGAGTACTTGAGTCTAGGATTAAACACTCCTTTTGGGGGCCTTTGCTTCTAGCAGAGTGTGCTGGCCAAATGAAACATCTGTCTTCTACTTAAGTACAGGGCAGATGACAACATGTGTTTGCCTACCTAAATTACCCATATAGAAGACCTCCCCCAACCCCACCCTGATTGACATCAGTTAAAGTTAACAAGGAAATACTAAAGCAAAAGTGGTGATATTTACTTCCATTTCTTGTTCTGCACTATAGTGTCTTTTAAAATATGGCAAATTAATGTTAGGCAATGCTTCAAGACTGAACTTTTATTAAGGTATGCTGTTTCTAAAGGAGTAAAAGAAAAACATAAATCCATGGGTTTCTGAAAATTTTACAGCTATGAGAGCTGGACCATAAAGAAGGTTGAGTGCAGAAGAATTGATCCTTTTGAATTGTGCTGGAGAAGACTCCTGAGAGTCCCTTGGACTGGAGGAGATAAAATCAGTCCATCCTAAAGGAAATCAGTCCTGAATATGCATTGGAAGGACTGATGCTGAAGCTGAAGCTCCAATATTTTGGCCACCTGATGTGAAGAGCTGACTTACTGGAAAAGACTCTGATTCTGGGAAAAACTGAGGGCAGGAGGAGAAGCAGGCAGCAGAGGATGAGATGGTAAGATAACATCACTGACTATATGGACATGAAACTGAGCAAACTCTGGCAGATAGCGAAAGACAGGGAGGTCTGGAGTATACCATGTTAAAATGGATCACAATGGTTAAAGTGTCTGCCTGCAATGCCGGAGACCTGGATTTGATTCCTGGGTAGGGAAGATGCCCTGGAGAAGGAAACGGCAACCCACTCCAGTATTCTTGCCTGGAGAATCCCATGGACAGAGGAGCCTGGCGGGCTACAGTACACAGGGTTGTAAGGAGTCAGACACGACTGAGCGACTTCACTTTCACTTTCACAAGATTCCTAGGAAGGAAACTATGTTTTTGTATGTACTAAGGAATTTATGAAAAGAAAACTGTTAGCCGCTTGTCTCTGACTCTTTGCAACCCATGGACTATAGCCTACTGGGCTCCTCTGTCCATGGAATTCTCCAGGCAAGAATACTGGAATGGGTTGCCATTCCCTTCTCCAGGGCATCTTCCTGACCCAGGGATCAAATCTGGACCTCCAGCATTACAGGCAGATTCTTTACTGTCTGAGCTGCCAGGGAAGCTAAAGGAATATATAGAAACTAGCAAAAAATTAAGAGAGATAACTTTTCTTCCTTTAATAAGCAAAGATTAAGAAAAGCACTGTGTGAATTTTAAATCCATGTTTCTTTCTGTTTCCAGTGAGTTGTATAGTCTATGTTTTATGGGGAAATATTGTGATGTTTGACTATTACATCCAAGAAATCTTCAGAGGTTACCAAAAAGACGATTATGCTGAGAATTTTTACAGATCTGAGAGTGAAGAAAGTGAAGGTAGTAGGCAGAGGAGCTGTGCAATCTCCTGCCAAGTGGGAAAAATAAGGCAGAACTGCAGCATGTTGCTGGGATACAATTTTTCTGTTTTTCCTTTTTTTCTCCCCCAGAGGGAATGCTGAGAGTTAACTAATTAAAATACTCTTCAATAGCTTCTCCTTAATAGGTTCTAAATATGAAATTAAAGGTCTGTATCCTAGAAGAAGGAGATACTGAACAAAAGCAACCTGCCAGGGTACTGGACACAATAGGGCTCTTGATATCAGGGGGAGTACTTGAGTCTAGGATTAAACACTCCTTTTGGGGGCCTTTGCTTCTAGCAGAGTGTGCTGGCCAAATGAAACATCTGTCTTCTACTTAAGTACAGGGCAGATGACAACATGTGTTTGCCTACCTAAATTACCCATATAGAAGACCTCCCCCGACCCCACCCTGATTGACATCAGTTAAAGTTAACAAGGAAATACTAAAGCGAAAGTGGTGATATTTACTTCCATTTCTTGTTCTGCACTATAGTGTCTTTTAAAATATGGCAAATTAATGTTAGGCAATGCTTCAAGACTGAACTTTTATTAAGGTATGCTGTTTCTAAAGGAGTAAAAGAAAAACATAAATCCATGGGTTTCTGAAAATTTTACAGCTATGAGAGCTGGACCATAAAGAAGGTTGAGTGCAGAAGAATTGATCCTTTTGAATTGTGCTGGAGAAGACTCCTGAGAGTCCCTTGGACTGGAGGAGATAAAATCAGTCCATCCTAAAGGAAATCAGTCCTGAATATGCATTGGAAGGACTGATGCTGAAGCTGAAGCTCCAATATTTTGGCCACCTGATGTGAAGAGCTGACTTACTGGAAAAGACTCTGATTCTGGGAAAAATTGAGGGCAGGAGGAGAAGCAGGCAGCAGAGGATGAGATGGTAAGATAACATCACTGACTATATGGACATGAAATTGAGCAAACTCTGGCAGATAGCGAAAGACAGGGAGGTCTGGAGTGCTGCAGTCCATGGAATCACAAAGAGTTGAACATGACTGAGTGACTGAACAACAACAAAATTAACTCATCATTTGAGTTCCTAGTTGCTTTAGTTTAAAGCACACCCCCCCCCACACACACACACTCACACACACACACACAGTGCATGTGTATAAGTGAAGAGATACAGATAGTTAACTTTGTATTTAATTCATCCCATGCAAGATTCTATTTGATAAGGGTATAAAAGCCAAAAAATGTGATCTTTACCCTCATATCATCATACCATAGTAGCATCCATTAAAACAAATAGTAGACATAATGAAAATGAGTAGGACCTTATGGGGCCCTTTCAGTACAAAAGTCCCTCAGTATCCTCAATTTTCTATATGTAAAAAAATGCTTTAGTCTCCTACTTCTCTGAGTTTCAAAGAACAGATCAATGCAGTTACTAATTAGGGAAGTGAGGAAACAGAAACAAAGGAAAAGCAATCAAATACATGCTGACTTAAAGAAATGCCCAATGTAAGAGTTGCAAGTTACATTTTATTCAGGACAAAATGAGGACTGAAGCCTGGGAGACAGCCCTCAGAAAGCTCTGAGAAACAGCTCCAAAGAAGCAGGCAGAGGAAGGTCAGTATATAAGTAATTTCAAAATCAAGCACACATTTTGCAGATGTTTTTGCTAGTCACTAGAAGCAAATATCACCATGAAGGAATTTAGTGCTTTTCTAGATATGAGAAGATGAAAGAACTGGGCTCATAAAATCAGTTCCTGAAAATATCTGTCCAAAAACCCATTCGGCCACTTTTTGAGAGCACAGAGAGCCTCATATCTGATCTCCACCTTTAACTCACTTTAGGACATGTTGAAGGTCAGCAGTTGATTTAATCCTTGCAAAGGTGGATGGCAAGTACCAATTTGTAACTGACACAACTAAAGTAATGACAATAGTTCATTAATAAAACAGAATCCTAGTTCCTCTTCACTGGTATATACATAACCATCTGACAGATATTGAGTTGTGAGGATCTAAGACCCTCCCACCCTCTAAGAGGATGGTTACTACATGCTGACCACAGCACTGGACCTGATTGGAACCCAAATGCCAGTAACTGACATTAGGGAAAAACTACTGCTACCTCATCACCAACCAATCAGAAGAAAGTTATGTACCCCCCTGAAACCCCATCTCTAAGTGCTGTCTTTAAAAATTCTTCCCTGAAAGCCCTCAGGGAGTTGGGGCTTTTGAGCATGTGCTATCCATACTCCTTGCTTGGTGTCTTACAAATAAAAGCTGTACTTTCCTTTATCCAACCTGGTGTCAGTAAATTGGCTTTGCTGTGAGTTAGTGAGTAGAACCATGCTCCTTCAGGTAACAACAGTGACTAAGAAGGCAACATCTCTCTGCACGGCTAGATTTTTGCAGTAGTGAGCAAAGTGAAACACAAAGAATGGGAAATATGAAACTAAATGATAATCTTGCCTACTTCTCCCTTCTGCTTTTGGCTTGCTGCTGAGATAAGAGAAAAGGGGCCAGGGTACCACTTTTAACAGACTGAAATAACCATTGAGGGCACAACATAAACTAGTTAGAAATGACTAGGCCCAAGATGGCAGAAAATACAACTTCTGGTAGACCTTGAGCCTCATGATATGCCCATTATAATACATTACCATGTGCTAAGCAACACACCTACATGCACCATGTCAATTCTAACTCAATGGATAAAAGGCCAAAATGAGCAGTAAACCAATTCCTGGAAATCCTCACCACCTCTCCACAACAGTGATCCTGCTACTCAGTTTATGAAATTACACAATCCATAAAAACTGACCAGCCCCACACTTGGGTCCCTTGCCTTTTGAGACAGCCTAGGCTGGAATCAAGATTTCCAGGAGAAATATCAATCACCTCAGATATGCAGATGACACCACCCTTACTGCAGAAAGTGAAGAGGAACTAAAAAGCCTCTTGATAAAAGTGAAAGTGGAGAGTGAAAAAGTTGCCTTAAAGCTCAACATTCAGAAAACGAAGATCATGGCATCCAGTTCCATCACTTCATGGGAACTAGATGGGGAAACAGTGTCAAACTTTATTTTTGTGGGCTCCAAAATCACTGCAGACTGTGATTGCAGCCATGAAATTAAAAGACGCTTACTCCTTGGAAAAAAAATTATGAGCAACCTAGATAGCATCTTGAAAAGCAGAGAGATTACTATGCTGACTAAGGTCCATCTAGTCAAGGCTATGGTTTTTCCAGTGGTCATGTATGGATGTGAGAGTTGGACTGTGAAGAAGGCTGAGCGCCTAAGAATGGATGCTTTTGAACTGCGGTGTTGGAGAAGACTCTTGAGAGTCCCTTGGACTGCAAGGAGATCCAGCCAGTCCATTCTGAAGGAGATCAACCCTGGGATTTCTTTGGAAGGAATGATGCTAAAGCTGAAACTTCAGTATTTTGGCCACCTCGTGAGAAGTGTTGACTCATTGGAAAAGACTATGATGCTGGGAGGGATTGGGGGCTGGAGGAGAAGGGGACATCAGAGGATGAGATGGCTGGATGGCATCACTGACTCGAAGGACATGATTCTGGGTGAACTCTGGGAGCTGATGATGGACAGGGAGGCCTGGCGTGCTGTGATTCATGGGGTTGCAAAGAGTCGGACACGACTGAGCAACTGAACTGAAGTTAGCATGTGCTAACTATGGAGTGTGTATCTCCCAGATTAAATAGGCTTTCCCTTCATGTGGGCTCTCTCTTGAATTCTTTCCTGCATTAAACCAAGGGACATCACTTGGTGGCCCATCCCAGGGGCTCTCTGAAGACCTAGGACAAGACCATCCTCTCACATCCCATTTTCCTGCAACAACTGTGCTCACACTAATATATTTCCAAATGATCATTTTCTATTTAGACTTTCTAATCGTTTTTCCTAGGAGGATTAGTTCAATATGAGTTAACTCTAAATTATCAGAAATGGAAACTTCATATTTTTGATCTCTCCAGGGGATTTTAATGTGTTCTGTGAATTTTGATTTAGCCAAATGCTGACCTATTAGCTTAAAATTATAAAGATTTTGTTAATTGGATTATGAATTGAGTTTTCATATTTATCATTAATATAATAGATTACCTCTTTAACATTCAAACTTTCTACCAACTGGTAAGTTCTGAGAAACAAGATAAACTTCTTAGTGTGTTATTTTTGTCCTGTAAACAACTGCAGTTCTCATAATTTGGATCAGCTTGTGAACTTTAGACAAGTTTTATTCCTGGGACTTATTCATCTTTGTGTCTTTTGTGAAGAATTTAGTATATTGTGGTGTGTCAGCATATTATTTTCAACAGGATGAAATCACTTCTGAGATTTTAATCTGCAATCTTTGTTCAAAAAAACAGGTATAATTTCCCAATTTAATATACATCTGAAGAACTAGCAGTAGGTATTATGTATCTGTAAACATTTTAAATAAAACGGTATACATCTCTAACTTGATTAAACATATTATTCTCCTAACAACCCTCTTACTTCAAGATTGATTTGTCAGTCAGTTTAGTCGCTCAGTCATGTCTGATTCCTTGAGTCCCCATGAATCACAGCACGCCAGGCCTCCCTGTCCATCACCAACTCCCGAAGTTCACTCAGACTCACGTCCATTGAGTCAGAGATGCCATCCAGTCATCTCTTCCTCTGTCGTCCCCTTCTTCTCCTGCCCCCAATCCCTCCCAGCATTAGAGTCTTTTCCAATGGGTCAACTCTTCACATGAGGTGGCCAAAGTAATGGAGTTTCAGCTTCAGCATCATTCCCTCCAAAGAAATCCCAGGACAATCTCCTATAGAGCTACAAAAATTACAGATTATGTAACCTGACTTTTCTCTATAATTCATCACTGATACTCCTGTATAACAGGCCAAGTGTTTAAGAAGAAGGGCTTCAGAATATCCTTTTATTTTTTCTTTTCTTTAAACTTAGACTTGATCTCTATTTGGGGCTGTATGTGTGACTTTAAATGTAATCATCTGAAATCTTTCTTTACTAATTGAAAGGACATCAGTACTGCTGGTTAATTGGTACTTTGCTGATGAAACTAGAATAGTCAGAAGGGCAGCAATTGATATGCAAACAACATACATCCACATTTCTTAAGCAATTACTTTCAAAATTCAAAACCATGCATATCAAAGACTATACTGCAAAGAGCAGAGTTCTCCATTCTTTTTGTTCAGTCCCTAAATCATGTCCCACCACCTTGCCCTTCACTATTTCCTGGTGTTTGTTCAAATTCGAGTCCATCCTTAGCAAAAAAGAAACTTCACACAAACCCTCTTTAAAGCATATCCAAGAGCCTTTAATGAGAAAAATTATATTGTAATCTCTAAAAGGACCAGTTTAGCAGTGAAATGAATTTCTAATGTGTGGGTCCTATCATTTTTCTATTTGATAATAATTCAGTTTCTGAGCAGAGCACGTTAACTATTTCAGCCTTTGAGGAAAATTTATAAAACTTACTCCCAACAGCACTACAGCTGATGGGCACTAACTATTTAGAGTCTATGACACTAGCCATGTTCTGAAATGTCTTATGTGCGAATGATGGACTGCTCCCTGTAGGACAAGGTCCCCTACTTCTGAAAGCCCAAGCAGTTTGGTTCAGAAAGGGTAATGTGTTTGTGTTTCTAAGGTAGCAAAATTTGAGTTAAACTTCTACATTTCTACATATGTCTTCAAGGGTCTGCCTGCAATGAGGGAGATCTGGGTTCAGTCCCCGTGTTGGGAAGATCCCCTGGAAAAGGAAACGGCAACCCACTCCAGTATTCTTGCCTGGGGAACCCTACAGATGGAGGAGCCTGGTGGGCTACAGTCCATGGGGTCACAAAGAGTTGGATATGACTGAGCGACTTCATTTTCCTTTCCTTTTTACATACTAATCCTCAAAAGAACATGAACAGAAATGAAGTTGTGATGAACTATCAGATTGTGCTGAGTATTTGGCCCTACAGAGCTCATTTTAGACAATTTAATAGCATTTAAATATTTTTTAGATGAAGTAAGTAGTCCAAGGTCAAATTTATGCCTTTGTTCAAAATACAGTTTGATCAATCATTATATAGAAACACAGTGATGTTTCCAAACATTCTATTTGTGAAAGAATAAAATTGGATGTGTATCCTTTTTTATTAAATCTAAGGTTCACAAGGCCAACTTTTGAGAATGTACTTTCTTCTGTGTTTATTTTGCTCAGCCTCTACTTTATACATGTAACAAAAATCTAGCAGTACATTATAATTGTATCTTGTCAAGCAGCTATTTGAAAAGCACAACAGCACAATATTTGCTGTTTGGAGCAAATATGACATGGTGGAAATTGAACTTTACTAATAACCACAGAAGAGGCTGAGAAGAGGTAATAGGTGAACTGCAATGTGTATCTGATGACGAGAATTAGCTTATATTTATCTTGTTGAAGGAAAAAAAAAAAAAGAACAGAATGTTTTCCAAGCTACTAAGACAAACCAAATCTTAAGTATGCTTTATTTCTACAGAAGAAAAAAAAAAGCTGCTTTTCCTTTCAGTAAAGGAAAAATGTTGCCCTCCATCAAGCCAACAAACGCAGCCATCACCAGCTATGTGCTGTGATAGGAATTGAGGATAGTGAAAAAGTATGAGGATAGAGACACTTAAAATGCATGTTTAAGGAATAATTTTGACGATTTCAGATTCTTACATCTTCCCACATGTGGAAAAGCACTAAAATTAAATTGAAATGTCTTTTGCTGTGGTCAGCAGTAATTTTTTGATGTTCAATTAAAATTTTTTTTTTTTTTTGGTATTTTAGCAAAAACTCAGGTATATCCCAGGCTACAGTTCTCAGTAATGCCTCAAATAAAACATAGCTTGCAACTTTTAGGCTGTACATTTTTCTTCAGTCAACAATTTCCTCATTTCTCATGCTAATTCTGGGCATTATGCTGTGTACAATTTGGAGCTATTTTTCTATTCCCCATACCTCTTTTAAAGTGTCATTTACTCATTATCAACTACTATGATGACTGAAAATAATTTTTATCAACATGTCTGGTAGATTAATCTACATTCAATCAATTAGAAACCTATTACATGCTCAAGATTATTAGATGCCACATGAAATGAAGCAGCATAGGAAAATCCTGTTGCCTTTATAAAATTTATAGTTTAGTTGACAAACACAATGAGACAACAATAAAGTAACTAACATGCCACTTTTCTGTCCATTTGACTGTCATCAATTAAAATACTAATAGTTGGAGATGATGCTGATCAGTAAAATATTTTAATATTTCTATAGATTTTAGAAGATGGGAAATTGCCCTGGAAAAGTGGTACTATTTTATAAATTAAAATTGTATTAAATGGAGAAACACTGTTTTGGCTGTTTGGGGTCTTTTGTATTTCCATGTGAATTGTGAAATTTTTTCTCCTAGTTCTGTGAAATGCATTTGGTAATTTGATAGGAATTACACTGAATCTGTAGATTGCATTTGGTAGTACGGTCATTTTCACAATATTGATTCTGTTTATGTCATCTCTGATTTCTTTCATTAGTGTGTTATAACTTTCTGTGTATGGTTCTTTTATCTCCTTAGGTAAGTTTATTCCTAAGATATTTAATTCTTTTTGT
Organism: Madoqua kirkii; assembly: GCA_006408675.1. Taxonomy (NCBI): domain Eukaryota; kingdom Metazoa; phylum Chordata; class Mammalia; order Artiodactyla; family Bovidae; genus Madoqua; species Madoqua kirkii. The sequence continues at coordinate 1,970 of SJYC01022595.1, read as the reverse complement.
TGCAATGGTGAATGGAATTGATTCCTTAATTATTTTGATTTTTCATTGTTAATATATAGAAATGCAAGAGATTCTTATGTATTAGTTTTGTATCCTGTAACTTTACTAAATTCACTGATTAGCTCTAGTAATTTTCTGATACTATCTTTAAGGATTTCTATGTACATGTCATGTCATCTGCAAACAGTGAGAGCTTTACTTCTTCTTTTTTAATCTGGATTCCTTTTATTTCTTTTTCTTCTCTAATTGCTATAGCTAGGACTTCCAGAACTATGTTGAATAATAGTGGTGAAAGTGGACACCCTTGTCTTGTCCCTGATCTTAGAGGGGATGCTTTCAGGTTTTCACTATTGAGAATAATGTTTGCTGTAGGTTTATCATATATGACCTTTACTGTGTTGAGGTAGGTTCCTTCTACGCCCATTTTATGAAGAGTTTTAATAATAAATAGGTGCTGAATTTTGTCAAAGGCTTTTCCTGCATCTATTGAGATGACCATATAGCTTTTATGTTTCAGTTGGAGGATTCAACTTTCCTGACTTCAAGTTTTACTCCAAAGCTACAGTCATCAGGACAGTATGGTACTGGCATGAAAACAGAAATATAGACCAAGGTAACAAGATAGAAAGCCCAGAAATAAACCCATGCACCTATAGGTACCTTATTTTCAACAAAGGAGGCAAGAAAATACAATGGGGCAAAGGCAGCCTCTTCAATAAATGGTGCCAGGAAAAGTGGAAAGCTACATGTAAATGAATGAAATGAGAACACTTCCTAACAACATATACAAAGATAAACTCAAAATGGATTAAAGACCTAAATTTAAGACCAGAAACTATAAAACTCTTAGAGGAAAACATGGACAGAACCCTCAATGACATAAATCAAAGCAAGCTCCTCTATGACCCACCTCCTAGAGTAATGGAAATAAAAACAAAAGTAAACAAGTGGGGCCTGGTTAAACTTTAAAGCCTTTGCACAAGAAAGGAAAGTATAAGCAAGGGGAAAAGACGACCCTCAGATTGGGAGGAAATAATAGCAAGTGAAACAACTGACAAAGGATTAATTCCAAAATATACAAGCAGCTCATACAACTTAATACCAGAAAAACAAACAACCCAATCAAAAAATGGGGGAAAGACCTAAACAGGCCTTTCTCCAAAGCAGACTTACAGATGGCTAACAAACACATGAAAAGATGCTCATCATTGCTCATTATTAGAGAAGTGCAAATCAAAACTGCAATGAGACATCACCTCACAGCAGTCAGAATAGCCCTCATCAAAAAGTCTACAAACAATAAATGCTGGAGAAGGTGTGGAGAAAAGGTAATATTCTTGCTCTGTTGGTTGGAATATAAATTGGTACAGCCACTATGGATGACAGTATGGAGATTCCTTTAAAAACTAGGAACAAAACCACCATAGGACGTAGCAATCCCACTCCTAGGTACATACCCTGAGGAAACCAAAATTGAAGGAAACACATGTATCCCATTGTTCCACTGCAGCACTATTTACAATAGCTAGTATATGGAAGCATCCATTGACAGATGAATGGATAAAGAAGTTGTGGTATATATACACAATGATATATTACTCAGCCATAAAAAAAGAATGCATTTGAGTCAGTTCTGGTGAGGTGGATGAATTGAGAACCTATTATACAGAGTGAAGTGAATCAGAAAGAGAAAGATAAATATCGTATTCTAACACATATATATGGAATCTAGAAAAATGGTACTGAAGAATTTATTTACAGGGCAGCAATGGACAAACACATAGAGAATAGACTTATGGACATGGGGAGAGGGGAGGAGAGGGTGAAATGTATGGAAAGAGTAACATGGAAACTTACATTACCATATGCAAAATAGGTAGCCAACAGGAATTTGCTGTATGGCTCAGGAAACTGAAACAGGGGCTCTGTATCAACCTAGAGGGGTGGGATGGGGAGGGAGATGGGAGGGA
>SJYC01022593.1:0-37570 GCA_006408675.1 Madoqua kirkii | reverse complement strand
ACTTCAGTTAAAAAAAAAAAAAAAAAAAACTTTCTTTTTTTTTTTTTTAAATGAAAGCAGTGTCTACTGAATATGTGACCAAATGTCACCTTTGGTATTGCTGATTAGTAAAAAAAAAAAAAAAAGTCTTCTGGGAGAAAATTTGGAAAATAGGTATTTAAAAGCCTTAAGATGCAAAGACCTTTTGACCCACTTCTGGGTATTTATCTAAGAAAACAGACAGATGTACATAGAGGTTTATTACAAAAATGAAAATTGTTTATAGTGGAAAATTGATATGATGTTAAAGTGTTATGGTAGTTGGATAAATTACAGCACATTCGTATCATGGACTATGACATCCTTCTAAACATACAGTGTGAACATTTACTGACCTGGAAAGATGGTTATGTATAATAATAGACATAAAACAGAGAAGAACATACAGCGCAATGTTAAATAGTCATTCCTGGTTGAGCAAGTATAGTTGATTTCCATTTTCTCCAGGTTAGTTTATGTTTTCTAATTTGTTTTCAATAATCATGGGTCACTTGTATGTATTTTTTAAGCTTCTGAGAAACCACTCTGGTGATACAAGTTTTTTTTTCAGTACATAAAGGTTATTCCAGCATTAGAAATAAATGTTTGTACATCCTTCTTTCAAAAAACAGAACGGCTCTCATAGAGATTGGGCTATATAGCCTTCTCTATATTAATTGCATAGTATTAGAAAATGAGAGAAGGATGGTAAGAATAAGGAAAACATGAACCGAAATCTAAGCACACAGCTGCTCTTTCTAACACCTTCGCCAGCTCTCCATCCTTCAGTGGTGCTCCAGCAGGGGTGGTGCCACTCCGGGGGGCTGTTTGGGAATATTGGGTGGAGGATAGTTTTGGTTGTCCAGGGACTAATGAGCGTTACTGACATTTAGTGAGTTGAGGGAAGAGAGGTTGGCTACTTTCAAGCCTTGGAAAATCCCAAACAAGAAAAATTTGTCCTGCTCAAATGTCAACTGCACCCTCCTCTGAGAAACCCTGCTGAATGAAACCCAGGACCTTCACTCCCTCATTCCTGCCTATCTTTTGAATCTTGTCTCTCCCAGTTTCCCTTCCTATTTTACACCGTGCTCTGTCCCACTTTTAACTACTTTTTCCTCTGCCCCATGCATTAACTGTATCAAATTGCTGGCGATTCTCATGTACTACCAAGAAGTATTATGCTTCTCGGCTTTCATTTGGTTTAGATTATTTGCTCTGCCTAGAATACTTTCATAAAGTCCTACTCATTCTTGAAGATTCAGCTTAATCTTCTCCTTTGTGGAGCCTGTTGTTGTATCATAATTCTTTGCCCTTTCTTGCCCTCATTGTTACTTGTATGCATCTCTATCGTAACACTTATAACACCATACAGTATTTCATGTCCATATTCTCCTGCTAGAGATACAAGTTCCTTGTGGGCAAGGAGGGCATACTTATTCATGGCTTAACCCCAAACAAGAGAAAAAAAAGAACATCTCATGTTACTCAATGAATGCTGATTAGCTGGGGGGGGGAATGAAAATCAGCTTCTCTTTCAGTTGCATTGAAAAAATAATATAGAGAAAATGAATTAAATTAGTAAAAGAGAGATTTGATTTCTGCCCTCAAATTATTTTCCATTTCAATAAAAATAACGTTGACATCTGTTTCACTACCATCACACAAAATAATTGAAGGAAAAAGAATAAGAAGGTATATTTATTGGCTCCAAATGTGTCCAAAATTTTAGATGCTAAGAAATGCACATTTGTGTGTTGATACGTGATGATGGCGCTAGTTGTAAAAAACCTGCCTGCCAATGCAGGAGATATAAGAGACATGGGTTCAGTCTCTGGGTTAGGAAGATCCCCTGGAGGAGGACATGGCAACCCAGTCCAGTATTCTTGCGTGGAGAATCCCTTGGACAGAAGGGCCTGGTGGTCTACAGTCCATGGGGTTACAAAGAGTCAGACGTGACTTAGCACACACGTGCACATGTGATGTATAGGTGCGTCATTTTATTTGTAGTATAATCTATTATAACGTAGATATGCTAGCAAATATAAAGCAGATTTAGGCTAAGAAGAAATTTTAGTAGTCTCTGTGATTGAAGTTCAAGGAACTCCAGGGAAATTCTTTCTGACTGACAGTTGAAGCTTTTTGCTTATAGAACATATGCTGTGTTACAGGGATCACTGAATTAGGAGGCTGACCTATAAAAACATATGGAGCAAAACCAAGAGTCAAAGGCCAAAGACAATGATCTCACTTCTGTTTTACATGTCTTGGTCTCTAAAGTTAAATATTTCCCCCCTTCTAATAATATAAGATGTTTAGAAATATATTAGTCATTTATTAATAGGGCATCTATTAATCATGTTCATATTTTAGGAGATAACATGGTTCTCTAATCAACAACTTGAAACAATTAAAACATCAAATTTGTAAAGGAGGAGTACCATAACTATCTACTGTTTCAGTTGACTTTTATTTCACATCAGATATCATTCTTCCCCCTTGAAAATGAGTAACTACAATGTACTAAGCATTGTGTATTTTACTGTGGCAGAAAGAAAAAAAAAAGAAATTAGAACTTCCCATCTAACTGTTCAAACTTTAGTAGAAAGAATAAAATAAACACATAGATGAAGTAAAAAGTAATGGCAAGTCACAGGAGAATCTTCTGGCTGCAGAAAATGGTAGAGCATCTGAGATAAAAATCGAAATATGGATAAGTTTTGGACTGCTTCATGTGGATGAAGACGCTGACAGATTCAAAAGAAACAGTCCTTGCAATCATATAGATTTCACAAACAGTAAATTGTTTTATATGAAAATTAGGGTATATCTGTTCTTTATTTTTAAAGTTATGAGTGAGGTATTTTTGCTTTTGGTCAAAATGGAGTAAGGGGGATCAGATCTACTCTTCTGCCTGAAACAAACAAAAAATCCAAAAATAGCTTAAACAGTGGTGTTCAAGGCACTGAACATTTATCAGTTAAACACAATGATCCCTGAGAGATGAGAGAGAAACAAAGTGAGCAAAATGCCCCAGTTTACTGCTGGCATAGAGAGAGAACTTGGACAGTGTATTGCAGATTCCCTGAGTTGAGGAAATAATGATGAGACTCTGGGGAAATAAAAGCAGCAAGAGATTGAAGGACTGAAAAACAAAGGAGAAAGGAACTCCAGAGGTTCCTCAGAGGGTCTCCTGTGAGTGTTCAGTGGAGTATTGATAATTGCATGCAACTGAGGAAACCACTTAAGCTAGCTTTCATTTTCACCCCAAAATGAAAAAGAATAATATATGGCACTCACACAGGGCAAGAAACATTATCTATCTCACCAGTCAGCAGAAAAAAACCCTCCCAACTCAGATGGCATCACAGAATACTTAGACTGGTCTTACTTCAAGAGTGAACAATTAGTCCTCAGTTAAATATGGGTCTAGTCCCACTAACAAATCTTAAAATCAAAACCCAAAGGGATCATACTATTTTTTCCCAAGTAACCTAACAGCACCCAAGGATAAACTTCAAAAATATTCATAAGAATATAAAAGTGTCTAACACCAGACACCAACTTGACTTAATTAATATATGTGAGATGCTGCTAAGGAAAACATATTCCATAAATGCCTGTATTAGTAAAGAAGAAAGTTCCACCTTGGGGGAGAAAAAAAAGCAAATGAAACTGAAAGTAAGCAGAGAAAAGAAAATACTAAATATGAGACGAGAAATCAATGAAAACCAAAAGCAAGATCTTGGGATTTGTTTGTGTTTTTAGGAAAAATCAACAAAAGTGACAAACTTCTATCCAGACTGATTAAGGAAAAAAAGTAAAATATTAATATTACTAGTGCTGTTATTACCGGCTTTCTGACAAACTTTGCTTTTTTTTGCCCCAGTGAAACTGAAACTTCTTACTTGATATTAAATGCTAAAGGATCTTTGAACACATGTATTTTTTACTTGGGACTTCTTGCATCTTATTAAAAACAGAAATGTCTTTAGGTTTGTGTATATGAAAAACACTTAAAATGTATAACAGATTGTCTTATCAAAGAAATTGAGATCTCCCAGCATGAGGAGATTATGTCGGAAAATGGAACTACTCATGACCACCATCACTTCCAAAAACAATTACTCTTTATCAAGTGACAGTAGTTGAAAACCTGATTTTTCTTTGAATGCATGTATGTTTTACCTCAAAAACCTAAGACATGTTACTGTGAATTAAAGAAAGCCTTTAAGTGCTCAGACCTCAAGTATAAAAACATGTCCACATTTTCCACTGGTCTTGAAGATTGACCTGTACATCTTCTAACTGTGCTCTAAACATTTCTATCTATACTTGATTGCTTTAAAAAAAAAAAAGAAAGGAAATCTTCTGAGATTAGTTAAATAACAGGCATTCTGTTTAGAGCTTATTTCCATCTTTGGGGTTTTATGAGGATGGAAGAAGCTTGTGATGTAAATTTCTCAAGTAAATATTCCTTGATTATCAAAATTAGATTTCTCACCAGCATTTTGCATTTAACATCAGAAAGAAAGAGGAAGGGAAGAAAGGCGATGTTTATACAGGGAAGCTGGGCAGTTGTTCAGGAATGAGTTCCAGATGCTATAGCCCTGAAGACCTAGGCTTCCATGGAGGGCCTTATGTCTTTCATGGTACAAGAAGCTCAGAAGAATAACTTTCCTTTCAAAGTCAAAAATTCAATCCCTTCAGTAGTTGCAACTTGAAAGAAGAAGATTTACTTACTCTGTCAGGTTAGGTCAATCCACTTGATAGGACCATGGTGCAGGCAGATTGTCAGAGAAACCAGAACATCTCTAAGGAATCTGGATGCACGTAATATCAATTTATTGTAGAGTCTGCTGCTATTTTCATTCCACTGCTATTTCATTCATGATGCTAATTTATCACAGTTCAAAAGAATGAGAAGCTTCCTCTGACCTTATGTATGAAAAATGGCAAAGTCCAAAATTTATTGAAAGATACAAGTCTTCAAAAAATTTTTTATTAAAGAGTTTAATGGCTTCATAGTTGCTTGTTAAATAAAAGATTATAATAGATATGAACATGTTGAAATGGCAAAGACTTAATTCTACCAGCAATGTTCTGTGAATTATTTCTTTACTACTATGAATTTTGTGCATATTATTAGGTTTAGATGGAACACTCTTTGTGTGACTCTGTAATTTTGTTAAAAGGAAGGCTTTCTGTTATCAGTTTTGTAGACCTGCCAAATCATGATGAATTTACTGAGCAGCAACTGTGGTGTACTGACCCTTGAACTTGTAGCTCATCCCTCATTTCTCAGTTTCTACCACTGCTCCCTGTCAATCTATTCTCCAAACAAAAGCAGTCAGAGTGAGCTTTTCTAATGTAAACAATTTCTGTCTTACTTCTATTGAAGACCCTCCAATGGGTTTCCATCACATTCACAACAAAACCCAAACTCCCTACTCTAGCTTTGGAAGTTCTTCATATTCTAGGCCCTGCTTGCCTGCCTAAAGTCCTTTCCTTCTTCCCTTCCATTCACTCTGCTCCAGCCACCTGCACCCAAACAGCAGTGGGAGCAGAAGTTTCCATTTTTTGTGCAGAGTCTTGGTACTTACTATACATTAACAAATAATATACATGCAAAGGAGTTATTCTGCAAGTATAGAATTTAAATATCCCTGGAGAACATTCTACCCAGCTTCTCCTTCTTTGTGTGGACAAAGTACACTCTTGCATTCATTTCCTCTTTATCTAAAGATCACTGTTATGATGGATATTCTAAAGGAGATGGAGAGAAGGAGATAGCTAAGAGATTCCTTCTCTTTTAAAACAGATTAAAACAATTAGTTTATATGTCTGCATTCACAAATTAAGACTCATTCCAGAAGGAGATGGAAATGATTTGAGAATCCTGACTACCTTACTCTCATTATTTGCATTCTGTTTTATATTTGCCTTCATATGAGGCCTGGAGAGGAAGGAGCAGTATCAATCCGCCTTTTAGGTTCCCTACTTCCAGCTGGGATTTCCCTCATAACTCAGTTGGTAAAGAATCAGCCTGCAATGAAGGAGACCCCAGTTTGATTCCTGGGTTGGGAAGATTCAGTGGAGAAGGGATAGGCTACCCACTCCAGTGTTCTTGGGCTTCCCTCCTGGTTCAGCTGGTAAAGAACGCACCTGCAATGCAGGAGACCTGGGTTTGATCCCTGGATTGGGAAGATCCCTTGGAGAAGGGAAAGGCTACACACTCCAGGATTCTGGCCTGGAGAATTCCAACGGGGTCACAAAGAGTTGGACAGGGCTGAGTGACTTTCACTTTCACTTTCTTCCAGCTGCAAACATGAAAAGGTATCTGTCTCTATGTTTGTGTTTTGATTTAATCTGTCTTGGTATTTTAAGTTTCTTATATATCAAAAAGCAAACTCCATCTTTTCACTTCAATCTCCTACACCACTTCTAACTATCAATTATTGAGCACTTGCTAAGAACTAGAATCTGATTTATAGGGTTTACATGATGAAATTCAAAAGTACCCTGCAAGGTCAAATCATGGTGGACCTTTTATATTTGAGGAAACTGAGGCTTTAAGTGGCTTATCCAAATTCATGCATCTGATAAATACAACTGGACTGAACAATCAGGGAACTTTCTTTTATCTTGGGTCCCTAAAGTATTTGTGTCTGGTTAACTCAGCTGATTGGAGGTTGAAGTTCAGTGCTAATGAGGTCAGTGTCATAAACATGAAGTTTAAGTGAGGGCTTTCCTCTGATTCATAACTGAAAGTTCAACATTTAACCCCAGACAGTCAACACATTCTGTTGTTCACAATGAGGATAAGAGTGAAACAGTGGGTGGCTTAGTATAAATCCATCACAAATGCAGAAAGCAGTACTCATAAAACATGTTTCCTGATAACTAGCCAAAATCATCATCTTTTCTCCAAACACAACAGTAAGTTACATTTAAGCTAGGAAGTCACCAATAGTGATAGTTCTCACTCTAATAGCCAGGCAATGGCAAAATCATAGAATGGTTGAGCTGGATATTCTCATCAGATCTCTGGTACAATCCCTTCATTGGACAGATAAAAAACAAATTAAAAGTCAAGAGTAGGCACAGAGGCAGAGATTGCTGGATTATCTCCCTATTGTCTCTAAACCAGAGGTAGAAACTGATTTTTCTGACCCTTGGTTTATGGTTCTTTCTACCAAACTATGGAGAGAGTATACCGTAGCCCCAGCCTGAGCCTGAGAGGAATATTTTCGAGGCACCTCCTGAACTTGAGGAACACATAACTAACCTGTCTGCAGATGTAAAGAGAGAATGGAATGTGTTGTTTCCCTTTGGAAATGGCCAAATCTGAAGAACATTTTTTTTTTAATTTCCATTGTAAGTCTTTACTTTCCTCTTAAGTTTAACAAAATTTACATTTCAATTTTTTCTCTCTTTGCCTTATTGGTTCCCCTTTCTTCCTCTCAGAATCCTAAACCACACCATTTTCTGTGAACAATGACCCCAAAGTTGTCTTTCACAGATAAACCAACTAGCCTGTCCTCAAGTCTGTGGGCACTTCAAGAACAGGGCCCATTCCCTGTAGATTTCTTCTCTCTGGTCGCAAAAAATATAGTAGGAATTTTCTAGAGAGAAAGTGACTTTCATAGGAATATGGACTTCCAGCATATGTCTCTCTGTATAGGTAAATTCTCTTTCCACCTTTAAATTGGGTAACTTGGCAGAATGTTGACAGTAATAACAAACATGGAGACCAGGAAATTATATAGGAAGAAAAACAAAAGTAAAATAGGAATATAAATATTTAGTATATGTATGACTCACCTTGTTTTCTGCCAGTTTCTTTTTTTTTTTTTTTCCCCACTTGAAATAATTGAAATCAAAAGAGAAGAAAGTGATGTGATGGTGAAAGGTTGTTGTTGAATTACGACGCAGGATTCTTGGCCCCCGGAGGAGAAGAATTCAATCCGGGGCCAGAGACGAGGCTTGATCGCTCAGAGCTTTTGTGTAACAAAGTTTTATTAAAGCATAAAGGAGATAGAGAAAGCTTCTGACATAGGCATCAGAAGGGGGCAGAAAGAGTACCCACTTGTTAGTGTTAGCAATGAAGTTACATACTCTCCAATGAATTCAAAGAATGTCTAGAGGTTGTAAAGACCTCATCAGACCCACTCCCATAATTTACATTTTGAGATAATGGAAGTAGCCAGAAGGTTTAATCCAGAGACTGTCCTCAGGCAGAATACATTATTGTTATATAATCCTAAGGAATGTAAAGAAATAAATTTGTCCTTTCTTCCTCCATGAGAATTCCAGACCCCTCTCTCCTTGAGGACCCTTAGACTTCTTATCAACCTGCCTAGGAAATGACTCTCAATGGTATAACACATTTAACAAAGTCTTTTGTTTAAATCACCATCACACTTTTAAATTATACTTCCTAAATTTGTCTTCACATCTCCATGATACCTAATGAGAGCTGTGAATCAAGTAGTTGCATAGATTTTTTTTTCAGAATTATAATATCGTATGTTTAATGTTACTCATAAGCTTAAAACAACTATGATGGAATTTTTTGTGATTTATTTAGACCAGTGGCTCTCAAACATAGTGGGTATCAGGGTCATCGAGAGGCTTTGTTAAACAGATTGCTGGGTCCCCATCCCCAGATTTTCTGATTCAGTAGCACTGTGTAGTATCTGAGAATTTTCATTTGTTAAGAAGCTCCCTTAGAAAGGCTGAAAGTGAAGTAAGTAGTGAAAGTGTTAGTCGCTCAGTCACGTCTGACTCTTTGCAGCCCCATGGACTATGTACCCCACCAGGCTTTTCTGTCCATGGAATTCTCCAGGCAGCCGTTTCCTTGAGTGGATTGTCATTCCATTCTTCAGGGGATCTTCCCGACTCAGGGATCAAACCCAGGTCTCCTGTATTGCAGCTGGATTCTCTACTGTCTGAGCCACCAGAAAAGCCTCGACCCCCGCCCCCCCAAAAAAGGCTAGTCCTGCATATTTTGAAAACCACTGATTTATGCTAATACTAGTCTGAATTCTTTCTTTCTGTTGGTGTAAAGAGCCATCTTAACACATAAGCAACCTCTGACACAGACCATTTGGCAAGATTCAGATTTGGACTTTTCAAGTGTCTGGAGAAAATTATTGTGGACGATTTCAGTTTGCCTCTTTTCAACAAAGTCTCTTGATTCAGGTGAGCCTCAAGTGACTCCCAGATTGACTGTCAAATCTAATTCCAAATCCTAGGATATTTGGAAAATACGATATGTTTGTAAATGCAATTGATCTCGTGAATACATAACAAGTGTCCTTAGAAAAGAGCAGTTCATACACTGCCTAATGTTCATAAAGTGCAAATAAATACTGAAAAAAAAGAAGCAGCACTCAACAGTTTGGTTATTAGGAACTACCTGGGTGGCATCCTTCATTCAGCCTTGCTCTCATTCTGTAACAAAGTCAGTCTCTTTGCCAAGTAGTCAAAATAAACATTAGCAAGACAAGAGAAGAAGGAAACAATGCAGAAAGACTTCCATCAATAATTACCTTATACCTACTTGTAACATTTCTGCAGTTTTTATGCACAATAGAAGTAGTTCCAGTTTTTCTTCCATTAAAAGAGATCAGAATGGTAAATATAAATCATGCTCATTTACCTCCTCTGTGACAGAGGCAGCTTCAACAACACAGCTTGCTGAGATTTATTGCACCAGACAACTGTTTGAGATCCATGGAAGCTGTTCGGGACGCAGATAAGCACAGCCTAACTTGAGAAATGCTAGGTCTACTTCGGTGTGGTCTGGATGAATAGACATTCTTCCTGGAATATTTCCTGAATGGAAGTAATCTGTTTTGCAGTGGGTCTGAGTGCCTTTTGTTACAGACACTCTATGTTCTGAACCATAAGCAGGAGCTTCAGGCTTCGCTGCCATCCAGCTCCCCCTGAAAGGCCAGTTAACAGCTGTGAAAGAGTTAGTGAAAGTGTTGTCACTCAGTTGTATTCAACTCTTTGCGACCCCATGGACTGTGGCCTGCCAGGCTCCTCTGTCCATGGGATTTTCCAGGCAAGAATACTGGTGTGGGTAGCCATTCCCTTCTCCAGGGGATTTTCCTGACCAAAGGATCAAACTCGGGTCTCCTGCACTGCACAGCTATGAAAGGACTTGATAATTTAAAGTGAAAATTCATGATTATGAGTCTTAAGACCATAAGTGCCAAAAAGCATTTCAAACAGAAGACTGGCAGGCCTGTCAAGCAGTAATACGTCTGTATTTGCATCTGGTCTGAAAGCACTTATAAAATCTGCAAGGACTAAAAGAAAAAAAGATCAACTAAGGAAAAAATCATCTTGGAGCAAAAGATTAACAACACAGCAAACTACCTAGTTCTAGCAGGAGAGCCTGTCACCCCAGCTTCTCAGTTGTCATCTAGAATTAGATATCGTTTGGAACAAGCTCTGTCTTCAGGGTTATGTTTTTGTTTTCTTGTAGGATAAAGTAAGGGTAAGAGAGATGAAAAGAATACCCTTCCTGTCTTTTTCACTGCAATGAATCCACAGATGCTGGGTCTAAGATGGAGACGTGGAGCCGTCTGTCCACTTGGGTAGACAGCTCCTTTGTCACCACTTCATCAGCAGCTTCCTTCTGATCTCCTGTGGTATTCGTAATTATTTCTTAGAATAAGGGGTTGGTAAAAGTTCTCAGTTTCATTAGATCAACCATAGGTCAAAGTCTCTGTTGATGAAGTGTGGACAGTGAATGCCAAAAATATTTTAACCTTGGACTTTCAACTTTATTCCAGCATAATAAACCTATATATGAAATCAGTCAAATAGGTCTTACCAAGGCCTATGCCAATTCAGAGGAAAAAAAATTAAAATGTTTCTCTTATTGTTATCTGCCCATTATTCTCAACTGGCTCCGTGTCTGTAACATAATGTGAATTTCCTGGGTTTCCTTAGGAATTTGAAGGTAATCTTATTACACTATATATTGTAAGTGTGGTAAATTGATCAAATATATATGCCTTTGTAAGAAAGAGACTTTAGAGTAATTTTACACTATCTTCCAGAATTCTTAAGTCCAATTTCTGTGGTAATTAACATAAGGAGAGCTCTCTTGAAGCTATTTACAGAATGAAATGTCTCTAGGGGTTAGTAAATTGCATGCTTTTGAGGTAATTTCCCAAGGAAGAAGCTTTTATACCTAAGGATGAAATCTCCTGGACACCTCCCATCGAGCTACAGTTGACTTTCATGTACAACATAATAACTACATGTCAAAGAAAGAGTGATAAACGGTGAGTCTTCAAAGAAATAGAAGCCCATGAGCGTTCTTGCTTTTTGTCGACACAATTAACATAAAATGAGCCCACAAAGACATTGGAAAATGTATTTTCTTTTGCAAAGATGGTGATTGTTTTTAACCTTACAAAGCAACCGTAACTCCTTGTTTAAAATATTGTTATTACTGTTTGGCTGGGGAAGAAGAAAATTCTTCAACAAAGTAAGGGCTTTGTAAAAATATAGACTTTAATAATTAAAAAAAAAAAAACCTGTATCATGTGAATGAAGAAAACAAGTTAAAAAAAAAAAACCAACAATCTCTTGGTTGAAATTTCCAGGAACTTAATAATTATAGGCTATAAAAGAGTAGTTCTTATATAGGAGCCCAGATCCTCTATATCAGAACTTTGGAAATCCTAGATACTCCTCATGTCTTCAACTAGCATATCATGTGGAGTTCTATCCTATCTTCTATCTATCCTTTCTGCTATGCTTTTCAAATTTACACTCATTAGTATAAATGAGTATCACTGCTGTTCATGAAATGTCTATCTGTGGTAGCTCAGTGTGGATACGTACATATATATATATGTATATATTACAGGCCTGAGAGTTTTGTTTTTTAATTACTGAGCTATTCTAAGCACAGCCAAATGCTACAAAAGAAGACCTTAAACAAATTATCATACTAAAAGCAATTTATATAAAAATATAAAGTAGTTGGAATGACCTTGTCTCAACAGCAAATATTTCTAGCCGTAGTAGAAACCAAAGGAATATCATATTATCTTGGGAAATTAAGTCAACACAAAACAAGTTAAACTCCTTAAAATTTAAAAAGAAAGTTTTATTTGAGAAATTGGGTGTTATAAGAATATATTAACTTTCTGTAGTGTTTTTTGAGTTTGTAAAACACTTTCATGTATATTACCTTTTCTGTCTCCATAGTAGCTTCATAATGTGGGCAGCATAAGTCATCATTTTGTATACTGGGAGACCGATGCCCAAATTAGTTAGGTCACTTATCCAGGTTTGTGCGACCCTCAGCTATGCCTCTGATTCCAGCCAAGTCACACTGAATACTTGAGTATAGATGTTGACCCTCTTTCTGCTGCTGGTGACCATCCTCAGATATAAGCTGCTGAATGATAGCTTCCTTCCATGGGTTTCTCTGACTCTTGTAGGGGATGCTGGTTTCAAAGGAGCCCACTCAGCACCCAGGGTTGAGCCACCAGAAGTGTGAGGAAATAAACACCAAGTGGACCAATCTTCCAAAAAATGGGAGAAGGTGGACAATGGATAAAGCCTCTTCCTTTTGTGCCCTGTGAGAAGTCTTTTAGGTGGAGCTTTTGTGAGCCTTTATAAGACACCTGAGAAGGCCACTGGCAACATGGCATTTTCTAACACCCTTAAAACAGCACTCTGTCCTTCCATGTCCCCTCTGCCTGGTTCCCAACATCTGTTCACATCCCCAGATAAACTGCTCTATCTCAGACTCTACTTTCCAGAGAGAATTAAAGTTAAAAATGGACACCTAAATTAAAAGTCAGAATAGGTCACTGGAAATAACATTGCTTTGGACCTCAAGAGAGAAGTAAACACCTGAGATACGTAATAATTGTTTAAAAGTAATATGTAGGGAATTCCCAAGGGGTCCAGTGGTTAGGACTCTGCACTTTTATACTGATAAGGGCCTGAGTTCAATCCCTGTTCAGGGAAATAAGATTTACACGCTGCGTGACGTAAAGCCTTAGGAATACATGGTGGAAGATAAAGACAGAAGAAGGAGAATCCTGGAAAAAAGAAGGCTACAGACAGAACCATAGGGAAGAACAATATCAAGGGACAGAGGAAAAATATCTAACAAAGGAGAAAGAAAAAACAGAGAGGTAAGGAAACTAGAAGAAGATAGTCATGGAGGCCAAAAAGGAAATTCTACCGTTTTCCTGGGTTAGTGCTGTGTTCCAAGATGCTCAACATGAAAGACTAATGAAAAGTCGGAACAATACAGGAAGGAGAACCAGTGTACTTTGCAGAACATATATTTGGTTTCATTGTGTTACAGACTCTAGAACATGAGTAAACGGATGATTCCAGGACTTCATTCCAGTGGCTAGCAGATTTGTTTCTAATTGTGCCTTCCTATAGCCTCAAGCTGAAAAATGCAGTTCACAGTAGGTATCTCTATGTATTTTCCTGAGCATGCTTTACAAAATAGAATGCCAGCTGTCCAGGGAGTTTATCCTCCTATTTGGTCAATCACAAAATGATCTAGAATACCATTGTGAAATAATTTATCAATGTTATTAGCTTATTTTGTGAAAGTATGTGCTACAATCCTCCGAATGTATATGTGTGTGTGTGTGTGTGTGCATTTAAAAAGTTTGGGAAAACATGTACCAACATAACAGGGGCAATTATTAGGATGGCTGGAAATTTTTAGTTTTCAAAAATATTCTTTATGTATTTTCTGACATTTATGGGAATGGTTTGCCTTTCTCTTTCTTTGGGATTGGAATGAAAACTGACCTTTTCCAGTCCTGTGGCCACTGCTGAGTTTTCCAAATTTGCTGGCATAATGAGTGCAGCACTTTCACAGCATCATCTTTCAGGATTTGAAATAGCTCGACTGGAATTCCATCACTTCCACTAGCTTTGTTCATAGTGATGCTTTCTGAGGCCCACTTGACTTCACATTCCAGGATGTTTGGCTCTAGGTGATTGATCATACCATTGTGATTATCTTGGTCGTGAAGATCTACCGCAAAATTGCACTCATGTCACACGCTAGTAAAGTAATGCTCAAAATTCTCCAAGCCAGGCTTCAGCAATATGTGAACCATGAATTTCTAGATATTCAAGCTGGTTTTAGAAAAGGCAGAGGAACCAGAGATCAAATTGCCAGCATCTGCTGAATCATCGAAAAAGCAATAATTCCAGAAAAACATCTATTTCTGCTTTATTGACTATGCCAAAGCCTTTGACTGTGTGGATCACAATAAACTGTAGAAAATTCTTCAAGAGATGGGAATACCAGACCACCTGACCTGCCTCTTGAGAAACCTATATGCAGGTCAGGAAGCAACAGTTAGAACTGGACATGGAACAACAGACTGGTTCCAAGTAGGAAAAGGAGTACGTCAAGGCTGTATATTGTCACCTTGCTTATTTAACTTTTCCAGTGGTCATGTATGGTTGTGAGAGTTGGACCATGAAGAAAGCTGAGCACTGAAGAATTGATGCTTTTGAACTGTGGTGTTGGAGAAGACTCTTGAGAGTCCCTTGGACTGCAAAGAGATCCAACCAGTCCATTCTGAAGGAGATCAGCCCTGGGTGTTCTTTGGAAGGAATAATGCTAAGGCTGAAACTCCAGTACTTTGGCCACCTCATACGAAGAGTTGACTCATTGGAAAAGACTCTGATGCTGGGAGGGGTTGGGGGCAGGAGGAAAAGAGGCCGACAGAGGATGAGATGGCTGGATGGTATCACTGACTCAATGGACATGAGTTTGAGTGAACTCTGGGAGATGGTGATGGACTGGAGGCCTCGCGTGCTGCGATTCATGGGGTCACAGAGTCGGACACGACTGAGTGACTGAACTGAACTGATGTTTTCCTCTTAGAATGAATATAAAATCTATAGAAGAGTTTAGCCTCAATTGAATTATGGAAAAAATATTTCCTCCATAAATTGTTGGCTGCTTAAAACATCTTCTCTTCATATGTTGTCAGTTCTTCCTTCTGAAGCCCAGATAAATGGGGTTTTGTTCCAAAGCAGTTATCTGCAGGTGGAGACAAATGTGGTACAGGAATGTCTCCTTGCTGGCTTAGTACAAATAGATCAAGGCAGGAAAACTGCACACTAAGGCAGCTGTTACTGTTGGCGGATTAAAATGTATTAGTCTTTATTGTAAATATCTGGGGCTTCAGCTGGGGATTAATTTTCCCCTTTAAGGAGAGGTGTCAGGGGAAACTGACAAAACTTAATCCTAAAACTACCCAATTCTGAATCAGAGGTATTCTTCTCAGAAGGTGCTGGTTGTATTTGTTTTGTTTTTTGTTTTCTTAATTCCATTTCTTCAGGCTAATAGATGTGTCAACTTGAATGCTATCATTTGAAATGCTGAATGTTGAATGTTAGAAGAAGTTAGTTGATTTTCTCTATTAAAAACCTGACATATTTTCTTTTCGAGAGTTTGGAGTCTATAAAATTGAGTATAAGAAAAACTCTTCATCTAAAGGCTTTACATTTACAAGAGATAACTTGTGTCTTCAAAGACGTGGCTTTGAACCCTGCTAAAGATTTGATGTTGGGCAAACTCTGAGAGCAGTAAGAGTCTTTCTGGTTTACTGTACAGGACATGAAATCTCTCCTATCAGTGTTTTTTAATTCCTCAAGGCTAAGAACTCACTCTACCAAAAATGGAAAAAAGACAGAACTCTGTGTAATATTGATAATTGCTGATTATGGAAATATGCAATGTCAGAAAGCTATTTGACAGAAAGCAAAATTCATTATGTCTTTGAAATGAAGGTTTTATTTTGGAAAATTCCATCAACATCAACATACATTTGAAAATGTAAGTCATTTACCTGAGAGTCTAGACAATGAAGAGGCTTCCCTGGGGGCTCAGAGGTTAAAGTGTCTGCCTGTAATGCAGGAGACCTGAGTTTGATTCCTAGGTTAGGAAGATCCCCTGCAGAAGGAAATGGCAACCCACTCCAGTATTCTTGCCTGGAGAATCCCATGGACAGAGGAGCCTGGTGGGCTACAGTCTATGGGTTCGCAAAGAGTCGAACACGACTGAGCGTAACTTTCAACTTTCTTTCTAGACGATGAAAACATCAGTAATGGAAATTTCCAATTTTTCTCTATGACCATAAATTTTAAAAAATCTCCTTTACAATAATCAAAGGGCAATTTGATATAATGTATGATATGAAAGGAAGACGTCATATTGTAGGAGCAAATCAGCAACATGGACAAACATGGCATTTGTCAAGCATATGGCATTTCACACTGCTGAAATTCCCACACATTGCTCTTGCTAAGCGTATATTTTGGCAAGTAACAAAGGTTTTAAAGATTTAAACGGCAACAGCTAAAGGCCTATTTTTATACATCTGCTTTCTTTCTTAATCTATATAATAGAAAACCCAAAACAATACATCCAGAAAATTTGGGGTATGCTTTTTTCAAATTGACCTATCGAAATTTTGGACTTAATGTGAAGGAGGTTATTTCCATCTAGTCTGAATAAACACTCTTCTACTGTGGAAGATGTATGTGGAAGGATAAGTTTTTGAGACCTGTCTGTCTGTTTTGTCCTCTTTTTGATCTTTCCCACCCCTGCATTGTGATCATGAAACACATTATATCAGTGGAGACCAAGAGTAAGAACTCTCTCAAAGTGAAAGTCACTCAGTCGTGTCCGACTCTTTGCGACCCTATAGACTATACAGTCCATGACATTCTCCAGGCCAGAATCCTGGAGTGGATAGCCATTCCCTTCTCCTGGGGATCTTCCCAACCCAGGGATCAAACCCAGTTCTCCCGCATTGCAGGCAGATTCTTCACCAACTGAGCTATCAGGGAAGCCCTAGGACTCTCTTAGTCACAGTACAAAGTGAAATCACCACAAAAGCCTATTGACTGGCTTCCCTAGAAAGTCCAAGCATGGCTAGAACCAAAGTTCAAACGTGGTGTCTAGACCCATCTCTACTCTGCTTTCTTTGGACTGTTTGCCTGTCTTGTGGGCTCCCACGCCAGCTCCCAGCAACTCCAGAAAGAAAGCCTCTATCCCTATAGTTTCATCTTTCCTATACTGGGTCTTACTGACCTGGCTTGGGTCTTCTGTGCATCTCTTACCAATCACTACGGTCACGGGGATAAAATGCTCTTGTTAGGATTGGGTTATGTGCCCAGCCCAGCAAAGATTCTTCCCATATAAACCAAACAAATTTACAGTAGGGAAGAAGTGTACTCCCCAAGGAAACCAAGGAGGTGTTACCAAAATAAGGAAAAGTTACTGGGCAGAAAAAGCAAATATGTTCAAATCTCCTTGTCTCAGGAATTTTTATACAGATGAAAACAGATGTTGCTTGAAGACCACATTCTGACAAATCTTGAACCGTATGGATCTGGGCAGCCTGGATCCAGAGAGCAGTAAGCCTTGCAAGGGAACCAGCAGGAAATGCAGGGGCCTCCTCATGCTTGTGTGCTACACACAGACTGAGGACCCTGGTACAGCCAAGGAAAAAAAAACCCAGTGATGCTTATGACAGAATTTCCCATCAGCCTAGTATGTTGGGTGCTTGGTATTGGATAACTAAGATTTATGTGACCACCCATATTATTCAGGCAACGAGTCTGTACATGTCTGTTAGGTCTAATCGGTCTTTCCTATTGCTTACATTCTCTATTTCCTTATTGATCTTTTGTTGGGCGGTTCTCATTGACTTTTATAAGTCTCAGTTCCTCATCTGTAAAATGATGAGAACAACAGTATCTACCTCATAAGTTGATATAAGCGTTAAAAACTCTACTCCTCATAAAGTGTTAATACGCTTGACATGAAGTAACTGCTCTTTAATGTCAGCTATGACGAAGAATTGATGCTTTTGAACTGTGGTGTTGGAGAAGACTCTTGAGAGTCCCTTGAACTGCAACTAGATCCAACCAGTCCATTCTGAAGGAGATCAGCCCTGGGATTTCTTTGGAAGGAATGATGTTAAAGCTGAAACTCCAGTACTTTGGCCACCTTATGAGAGGAGCTGACTCATTGAAAAAGACTCTGATACTGGGAGGGATTGGGGGCAGGAGAAGAAGGGGACGACAGAGGATGAGATGGCTGGATGGCATCACCGACTCGATGGACATGAATTTGAGTGAACTCTGAGAGTTGGTGATGGACAGGGAGGCCTGGTATGCTGTGATTCTTGGGGTTTCAAAGAGTCGAACATGACTGAGTGACTGAACTGAACTGAACTACTATTAATCCCCAAGAAAATATGTGAAGGTCAGAGTATATCCATCATCATATTTCATACATCAATGACAAATGCTTAGCCAAAAGACCAAAAGGTACAATTAGCTGAATTATGGAAGGACAAATTTGCCAAGCAGTGCAAAAGAGGAATATGACTAATTTTATTTGTATTTGTAACCCAGTTTTCAACTGGGAGCCTTCCTACCTCCACCTGTAGTCATAAACCAGTCAAGAAGTCTCCTGGCCCTCACCGAGATGCTCTCATCTAAGAGATGAGATTTAGGAATATTTGGCATAAACTCTTAATCTTCCTGACCTAGAAGGGTCCAGTGCCCTGCCCAAGCTCTCTACCAGTTTCTAGCAATTTGAACTCTGATATTTTCCCTGAAATTGTATAGGATGCCTTGTTTCAGGCTCTGCTGACCTAGATCCAAAATTCAGTTTCTTAGCTGATTTCCACAAAAGATCAATTTGTGACACAATTTCATGCATTCTAAAGCATTCCTAAAGTTTCATAAGGTCATGGGAAGAGGTCACATCCCCTTCTATCTTGCTAAGCCCACTCTATTCACTTTTTTCTTTCTTTTCTCCATCCTCTCTAGAGTAATAAACAATTCTTACTCATATCTCTTGGAATGAACTTTTTACTTTCAAGTACAATTATCAGGATATATTTTCCAAATAAATATAGGTTTCTTATGAGGAATTCTGTCGCAAATATTAGAAAAATAATGTTTTTAAGCCCATGATTTTCTGTTCAGTGACGTTCAGTCACTCAGTCATATCCGACTCTTTGTAACCCCATGAATTACAGCACGCCAGGCCTCCTTGTCCATCATCAACAACTGGAGTTCACTCAAACTCATGTACATCGAGTCAGTGATGCCATCTAGCCATCTCATCCTTGGTCATCCCCTTCTCCTGCTCCCAACCCCTCTCAGCATCAGAGTCTTTTCCAATGAGTCAACTCTTCGCATGAGGTGGCCAAAGTACTGGAGTTTCAGCTTTAGCATCATTCCTTCCAAAGAAATCCCAGGGCTGATCTCCTTCAGAATGGACTGATTGGATTCCACTTGACTTCACATTCCAGGATGTCTGGCTCTAGGTGAGTGATCACACCATTGTGATTATCTGGGTAGTGAAGATCTTTTTGTACAGTTCTTCTGTGTATTCTTGGCACCTCTTCTTAATATCTTCTGCTCCTGTTAGGTCCATACCATTTCTGTCCTTTATCGAGCCCATCTTTGCATGAAATGTTCCCTTAGTATCTCTAATTTTTCTTGACGAGATCTCTAGGCTTTCCCATCCTGTTATTTTCCTCTATTTCTGTGCACTGATCACTGAGGAAGGTTTTGCACTGACTGCTGAGGAAGGATTTTCTGTTAGGCTTCATTCTATACTCCCATTTGGTAGGCAGAAATTGTACCCTTTCTTTGTAAAAGTTATAGTGCAGGACTGAGAGTTCCCTGCCTCCCCACCAAAGCGCACAGCATGTGGGGTCTATCTCCATCTGCTGAACCAGTGATCAAAACTGTGTTTCCTGTAGCAGAGTGCAGAGTCCTAACCACTGGACCACCAGGGAATTCCCAGGAATGAGACCTTGAGCAGAGATGCTACTGCAAATGAAAAAACATTCCATCTCATTGTATCAACAATGAAGACCAAGAGTATATAAATTTGTAAGAATTTTAAAATGAAATATTAATATGTTTAAAACTGAAAATTATCATGATTATTTGTGTTTACAGTTGACCAAATTTTATCCGTTTTCAATGCTGATATTTTGTAAAGTTTGTATTTATTTCATTAACCTCTGGAGATTGCTACTAAGATAAAGAATGTGATTTTCTGGCCTATAGAAAATCAAGATTACCTGAAACTATCTGTATTTCTGAAAGAAAAGAACTCTGATATTACAAATTTACTTACTTAGAAAGTTAGTAGATATAAACTCCAGGAAGACA
Source organism: Madoqua kirkii (assembly GCA_006408675.1). NCBI lineage: Eukaryota > Metazoa > Chordata > Mammalia > Artiodactyla > Bovidae > Madoqua > Madoqua kirkii. The sequence goes on along the minus strand of SJYC01022593.1, from coordinate 17,311 downwards.
GAAACTTTTGTTCACTGAAGTATTGCACGTTCCTGAACAGCATCTCACAGGAACTCAGATTTTTCCACTTTGGAAAAATCATTAACACCTAATAATTTATAGAACTTCATATTTATCCAACATACATTTATTATATGATCTTTTTATGTATGGCTATTTCCATGTGAATTAGACTTTCAGTGTATACAATTTTAAAGTTCCCCAAATATTGAAACTTCCATCACTTTCTTAACGAGATTTACAGCTCTCTAGTTAAGAAGCTTTCCCTGACAATCAAACGTTTCATTTTTCTTTTTATTCTTTCACACTACTTAATTCTTCAGTTTCCTTCTCAGTTGATCTTTACTACGTGCAGTATTTTTCCTGTACTATATGACTCGGGCTGAATAAAGCATGACATTCCAGCTGTGAACTCTTTTTTACAAGGACGTATCAGTTCTCTGGATTAAGCACAATAATTAGTTCTAGTTTTTGTTGCATTGATTTTTTATATTTTTCACTGACACAATTGCTAATGAGAATTATCTCTTCTTTTTTACCTTCATTTGGGGCTTTTTCAGGATAACTGTCTTTTGAATTTTCTTCAGTATGTTACTTAAGCTAATACCTACACAACTTCTACAACTAACTCGGAGAGTCATTTTATCTACATTATCTCATGCAATTCTCACAAAATAAAATCTCTGTAACATAAATACTACTATTGTGGCCACGATGTAGATAGAGGACAGGGTCACACAGCTGTATCTGAGATTTGAACTTGTTTGTTGTGACCCAAACCCGTAACCATTTTGCTCTTGTTGTCACACATTAGATTGAGTTTATTTACACTGCCTTTCCGTGACTACTTGTGATTTAATATTTAAACTTCTGTGCTTATTGTTGTTCTATATCTAAAGGACAAAATTTTAGAACCTGATTTTCTCCATGCTTGGTATAGTAATACACGTTCAATTGGGAAGTAGAGGTTTGTTGGTGGCATACCAGATATCCATTTCTCTTTCCCCTTCCTAAGAGCAACAGGATTTTCCTTTTGAGGATTAATCTCCCATTGTGCAGCAGGCACATGATTTGAACAAAATTGACTCCACTTCCTGCTTTAGTGTGCACTCCGAATGACATCAATTCATCTACTAATGTAATTCCTGGTGGTAGAGGAAGGAACAGTCATTTAGATTACAATCAGGACATGGCACTCATTTGATCTCAGAGACTGGTTTAATTTGGTCCAGGGTGAAATCCAAGTGTTTATGACATGGTGAAGGGAAGAAAGGCCCTTCTCTATCTCTGAGTAGTGTTGTGTACGCAAATGAAACCTGGAATTGCCGCAAATGTTTGGTTATTCTGATTGAGGCCAGTCTAGACAAACCAAATGCATAAAGTGAGACAGTCAGGTGAACTGACAGGAATTTCAGCCAGTTTCCTGGTCAAACCATGACTGAGAACCACTCAGTGCAGATGAACTAACAGTTGTATCACATTTGCCAATAAATTTTTTCTGACTTTTGTTACTTAGAACTGACATCATCCAAACTGATAGACCGACTCTTGTTTCTATTTCTTTTAAATTTTCCTTTTCCTTTACTTTACTAAGAAGTTTCTCTCAAATTGCTTCTTTTAAAGGATACATTCTATGTTTAACTTTGTCCTGGGAAAAACATAAGATTTAAAACCTTATTTAAATTAGTTTCTAGAGTTCTCTAATATCCTAGTTGTTTCCTTTTTTAGTGAATTATTCACTTGAAATTCTTCCCCTGAAGCCTGTTTATTACTATACTGAATTATCACGGTTCAAGGTCATCATAGCAAAGTTGCCTCTTAATTTCACATTGCAAATAAATTAGTTCCTGCCAATAAGATATAAATATAATATAAATATTCCTGTCAGTAATCTGTGAATACAATATGGCTTTGTATCCATTCAGTTCACAAAAACCACATAGTCTTAGTGCAAAAGGAACCTTTGTTGTTGTTTAGTTGCTAAGTCACTTCCGACTTTTTGCGACCCCATGAACTATATAGCCTGCCAGGCTCCTCCGTCCATGGAATTTCCCCGGCAAGAACCCTGAAGTGGGTTGCCATTTCCTTCTCCAGGGGATCTTCCTGACCCAGGGATCAAACCCACTTTCCCTGCACTGTTAGGCAGATTTTTTACCACTGAGCCACCTGGGAAGCCAGAAAGGAAACTTAGAGGTTATTTAATCTTGCTTAGGGCTTCCAAGGTGGTGCTAGTGGTAAAGAGCTTAACTGTCAATGCAGGAGACTTTAGAGATGCAGGTTCTAGCCTTGGGTGGGGAAGATCCTCTGAAGGTGGGCATGGCAACTCCAATATTCTTTCTAGGAGAATCCCACGGACAGAGGAGCCTGGCAGGCTATAGTCCATAGGGTCATAAGGAGTGGAACAAGACTGAAGCACCTTAGCACAGCACAGTAATCTTGCTTAATTATTTTACAGATTGGAAAATTGGAGCCAAAAGGAATTAAATGACCTGTCTAAGGTCACAAGTTAATGACAGGTCTCCTGTGATTCCTGGTTCTTGCCATTAAATTATGCCTCCTAGTGTGCAGTGAGGCCTACCAGAATTGAATAAATATAACCCAGTATTTCGGGAGACTAGTATAATTCTGTAATGTCTGGTGTAACCAGTGTGCCATAAACCATGGAAGTAACATAAAAAGGGCACTGAATGAATTTATTTTCAAGTCTCAGTGGAAATTAATATAATTTTCTGTGGTTTAAATTCTGTTTGAACTTTGGCAATCACTGAAAATTAATTTTTAATACATTTTGGATCATAAAGTTGACTTTTTAATGCTAAAAATTTTTCACTGAAGACACAATGTAGATTGTTTTTTATAAAATGAGGAAATTTAAGTACGAAAAAATATGATTTGGGGTGGACTCTTCTTTCCATACTTTAAGACAGTTATATTTACATATTAAAATTATTTTTCATGTACTTCTATAGCACAGATAGACGCTCCTCTTTTTTCCTCCTCTTCTGTGGTGGGGCTCTCAAAATCTCTCAAATCACCAGAATCAGTCTGGGAGATTTCTAAAATTGCAGATTCTCAGCTGCATCTAGAACCAGAAACTCAGGAGAGTTCAGATATCTGTATTGTTTTAATAGCTCCTCTGGTGATTCTGCTAGTCGGACAAATTTAGGAAGTGTAACTCTATAGCATTCTATGCAATACATGTTTAGAAATGTCTTACTGTAAGAAGAAACAAAAATACTTCAGCATACAAACACACACATTTATTCTGTGAACAATGGATGATGACTACAATACCTAACTTGATAAATAGTCACACCTTCCATGTTGGTGAAAATAAGTGGGCAAAAAGGGGCAAATTTCATTGACTCTAAGACACCATTGACTCAGAAGCACCATTATTTATGTACCACTGAGCGGAGAAGGAAATGGCAACCCCATCCAGCACTCTTGCCTGGAAACTTCCATGGACGGAGGAGCCTGGTAGGCTGTATTCGATGGAGTTGCTAAGGGTTGGATACAACTGAGCGACTTCACTTTCACTTTTCACTTTCATGCATCAGAGAAGGAAATGGCAACGCACTCCAGTGTTCTTGCCTGGAGAATCCCAGGGATGGGGGAGCCTGGAAGGCTACCATCTATGGGATTGCACAGAGTTGGACATGACTGAAGCGACTTAGCAGTAGTAGCAGCAACAGAGGGAAAAAGAAGTTAAACTGACATGCCATCATTTTAAGATGCCTTGTGATTTCAGGGATGATAAAAACATGCATCTTAAGATTGATGAAGTACAGTAAGTTCTGCTCTTGTCATTGAAGTTATAGTGGTGCCTGCCTGGTTGAAACTGAATAAGAGAGATTAGCTTCTAGGCTATTAGGATAAGGGGAAATCATATTAGTTCTCTTAGCAGGGCTACTAAGACATCTCTGTGTGAATCTTATATGCATCAACTTTTAAGGCTTTTCTGATAACCAGAAATCGATCATGCTGAGGTGTGAGCTCCCATGACATATTTGGGAGTTTGGGTTAAAACTTATGGCGAGATGGGGCTTTCATCTACAGATCTGACTTTGATACACATCATCCCTACTCCCACCCCACCCTACACACACTTCTCAGAGAGGTCACAGAGAAGCAAAGCATAGAAAGCAGAACATGCAAAAGGAAAAAAAAGAAAAGTGACTGTTCATAAGAGTGGCATTCAGTTGTTATTACGCATAGAGATGAGAGAATCTAATTTTAAAGGGTTTCGTATTATTGTTGCTTGGATCAGAATCCTAGTTGTATTTCCTGTTTGGCTGTTCAACTTGGTTCCTAAAGCCAACTATAGAAATGCTTTTAGTTTTTCTCACAAAAGAAAAGCCATGATTTAAATGGAAAGTTTGGGGTTTTAATAGGTGAATGTGAAGTGAAGTGAAAGTCACTCAGTCGACCCCATGGACTCAACAGTCCATGGAATTCTCCAGGCCAGAATACTGGAGTGGATGGCCTTTCCCTTCTCCAGGGGATCTTCCCAACCCAGGGATTTAACCCAGGTCTCCCACATTGCAGGCAGATTCTTTCCAGCTGAGCCACCAGGGAATAGGTGAATAGTTATTTAAAAATATGGACTAAACTTACAATTCTAAACAAAGTAAAGAAAGTGAAGTCACTCAGTAGTGTCTGGCTCTTTGCAATCCCATGGACTGTAGACCACCAGGCTCCTCCATCCATGGAATTTTCCAGGCAAGATTACTGGAATGGGTTGCCATTTCCTTCTCCAGGGGATCTTCCCGACCCAGGGATTGAACCCTGGTCTCCCGCATTGTATGCAGATGCTTTTCTGCCTGAGCCACCAGGCAAGTCTTTAAAACAAAGTAAACCTCTTATCCATTCTTCCTCCTTGCTATTCACTGTAAATAACAATGCATCTGGGTTTATCTCTGTCTTCTTTGTTTCAAAACTACCTGTACTAATTTTGTGTACATCATATCCTTCCTTCCTGATTTATAATATTCTTGTTATATGTTTTAGCATTCTCTCAGGCTGCCCTGCTAACAGGGTTTCCCTTGGTACCGAGAACACTGCCTCCCTTTGTGCTGTTGGTTTTCCTGAAGAGTAGGAGACTTTGGGATGGTACGTTCATCTTACCATTGGGAGTCATTGGATTGCCTTGACACAGCTATTCATGTAGTGTCTTTGGGAGAATATGAATACTGCTGCTGCAGCTTGCCACAGTTTTCAGTGAGAAAGGAGACGGGGCAAGGTATGCCCCTCGGCAGTGGCTGTTTTCATGATCTCAGGTGATCCCTCTTTTAACCTGGCTTCCCTGCCCATCTTCTTTGTTTCTAATTGGAGGCAGACTTCCTGTTTAGGTTTTGGGGTCCACGGTAGGAATATGAACAGAGCTCAGCATTCATTTCTACCCCGGTGATCCTATCCCATGTCCTAGCTATGCTTGGCTTCCTCTAACTCTGGGGCTCACCGCTAGTGTTCCCCTGCATACACGCTGGCCCACAGCTTCTCTGTTCGACTTGAGGTCATCTGCTTTCCAACATTCATGGGCTCATCATCAGTTTCAGTCTTGTAAGTTTTCTGTAATACTGCTATAAGCAATTATACGTCTATGCATGTTGAATGGGTAGTTTGAGAGGTTCCGTGAAGGAAGGCTGAACGTCAGTTGGCTCTCTTTTCACCTCTCTGCTTCATACTGCAGGAAACTATGGTTCCTAGGTGCCCTTGTTTGCTTCCGTGTCATTTTTGCTAATGACACCGGCCAAAGACTGGAAGAGAGGAAAGCCAGGGGACTTTTCCTTCTTCTCTGTTTCTTTTGGCATCTTTACAATAGCTCTGCTTTCACTGCGGCTTCAACACCCATTTACCCTCATGTTTTAGGATCCCAGTTGAAGGCTAAACCAATAGCTGTATGTTCTAACCTCTGAGCTTTGTTCCCAGAGCTTATAAACAGTGGCTTCCTGCTAATGTATGCCTTTTATTTCTCTCATCATCTCCTCTTTCCCTTCTCTGCATTTTGAATGTGTTGTAACAATTCCCTGTACTAAATTCCTTTCATTTAAAATTTCTAGAATAGTTTGTTTTTTAGAACAAACTATGCTTCCCTGGTGGCTCAGAGGTTAAAGCGTCTGCCTGCAATGCAGGAGACCTGGGTTTGATCCCTGGGTCGGGAAGATCCCCTGGAGAAGGAAACGGCAACCCACTCCAGTACTCTTGCCTGGAAAATCCCATGGACAGAGGAGTTTGGTGGACTACAGTCCACGGGGTTGCAAAGAGTCAGACACGACTGAGCGATTTCACCCACAACCATCACACACATTACCTAGAATAGTAAGTTTTCAACATAGCTAGTCCATGTTGTCAACTTACCATCTTAAACATTTAGAAATGTTAGTAATATTTTAAGAGCACAGTTGAAGTGCTATTGCAAGTCACCTAGGAAACAATGAACCTATTTTCTATTCCAAGTCTATAACTCCATAGCTGAGTAATTTGATAGAGCATTTGGGACTATTCTGGTCCTCACCTAGTCCTCCATTTCCCAACATACCTGCAATTGTGCTTTAATGACAATCATTATTATTTATCTAATACTATTTATTTTCATTTTTATATTTGTAACCTAAAAAAAAAAAAACTGTTTTCAACATACACGGTACGTGTTTCATCTTCAAAACAATTTTAATGGCAACCCTGGCCAGTTGATGTCAACTCACAGCAGTTTGGTGCTGCCATGCTTGGCATGAAAGACATTGCTTCAGTGACCAGAAGCCTTTAATTGCATATTTTGATTTCTTTGGCAAGCACTTTGCCAAGTTCACCCAAGAAATCAAAATTGTTGTATTTTCTTTGTCCAAGGAGAATTTTCTCCTTATAATGTCCTTGTCTCATGGCAAGTGAGGAAGAGAAAACTACCAAGGAGCCACTGTATGCAACTAATATTTCTCCAAGGCCCTTTTCTTCTCAAGAATCACTAGTAGCCCTTCTCCCAATTTACACCTTGCTTTCAACTGAAATTTTATGTGTAAATTAGTAATGATATATTATTTTATATAGAATGATTTAAGGTTACCCAGTTACTAGTTCAGCATATTTTTCAGCTAGAGATTTTTTAAGGCCAAGCTTATTTTCTTCTCTTGAATGTTTATACCTCTGAACTAAACAGAAGAGCTTTAAGTCATCCATGTGATGGTTTGTTTACAGGTAGTTGTAATTAAGCAGATCTATTTTAAAGTGACCTGCCATATGTGGACACATCTTGCACATGAATTATAAACATCTATTATAATTAAATAGGACAACTAAAATTTCAGTTTAGATCTTCCTTTTCTAAATTTCTAAAGCAACTCAGTTTTTTTTATAGGGCCTGAGAAAGTACAGTTTGATAACCATTTAACAGCTTTTGAAAATACATAACAGCTTTTGAAAAATAGCCTCTGACAAAGCAGATTCCAAACACAGTTTCACTAGAGTTTTTAAGAGAACCGTCATTTCTTTGTTAAATCACAAAATCAGAAAAATAAAAACAAAAAAACCTTGTTGGTTTACTCAGTCTAAAATATTTCACAAAGGTATGTCTTTTGAAGAGAACTGAAGAACAGCTACAAATCAAGAAAACAAAGTTTTCATTTCCTCTGGAACTTAGAAAGCTGCTGCTTCTTTCTGCACGATCTCGTCCACTGAAAGTTTCAGCCACTGGTCTGACTGAGGCAAAGTAAGTCATATACTGTAGCTCAGATATTTGCTCCAGTGGCCAATGGGTTATTTCTCAAACAAGCTAAAGCAAGGCACTGTGGATTATCATTGCCTTTATGACTAAGACGCTCTGCAAAGGAAGTAGGCAATGTATATCACTTTTATAGTGATTGACTCACCCTTCCCCAGCTTTCCATCTGGAAGTACCATTTTCAAGCAATTATCCCAAATACATGGAGGGCCAAACTGGCAGGTTTGTAAGTACTTATGCCTCAGAAACCTTTATTCAAGGCAAGGTTGGGTTCCCCTGGGACTGTCAGTGTGGGCACAGTTAGCATTGGCTTTTAGTCCGAGCTCACTCCTTCCTGCCTGAGTTTCTGAGCCACATTTGCTTTAATCATTCCAGCCCACTGGTTCATTGAAAAATAAACACGGAGGTGATAACTAATTAGCAAGGCTGCATATTCCTCTTCTACAGCAAGTTAAGAGTCTCTTCCTGTCAGAAATTGAGTTTCTGGAAAGGAGGTGTGTAACATCCTTATGTTTGGGTTTATACTGGTTCATTTTTCATCAGATCCTCCAAGCTTTGATACCTAGGGCTTAATACTCGTAACAGTTTCCTTGGATTTTCATCTTTATTCAGAACTCTTATAACTTCCACAACAAGTTGAAACAAATCAGATGAAAGATTTCAACCACATCCACTCACCAAACCAATTTGTTGCTGTTTTCTTAGGTTTCTGATCCCCATCTGTGTGACCTGGTCTGTGTGAGGCCAGATTTAGAGATGGGTGGGAACGAATTGCCTAACTAAAGGAGTGTTAATCATTTTCATTAAAAGAGAACTTTTTGTTGCTATTTTACTGATGGAATCTTTCGCCCAGGGCAGAAATAATAACTAAATCCCTCCTCCCTGCCTGTCTCAAGAGAATTCTAATCTGTCTGGGAGACAACCATCCCTGCAAGACGGCTTTACTAAGTCCTTGAGGGGGTGGTACTCCTCTGGAAAGAAGCAACTGGTTAGGAAAGAGCAAGCACTGAGTTTGGAGGCTCTGGGTTCTGGTTCTGGTTTGCTGTTTATACCAGTTGTGATGGTGGAGAAGAACAGCCATCATTTACTGACCAGCTCCAATTTGCCAGGCATTTTCCACTCATTTCTAAAAATGTCAATAACGCTACAATAATCATCAACCCCCCACTTTACAGATCAAAATGCACTAAGGCACAGACAGATTCAGTGACCTACTCATGTACTAATAGCTAACTAGCAATTTGCAGAGCCGGGAACTAGCCCTGGGTTTGATTTTTCAGACTCGAAAGCCTCCTGCCGTCTTGCTATACAATGACAAGTAATCTTCCTTTCCTGGGTTTTAGTTTTGATTTATTTTAATCTGAAAAAAATAAGATGAAAATTGGATTAAACCTTAAAAACCCCTTTGAACTCGGATACTCTGTGATTCTAAGCCTTAAACTTGTAGAGACAATACACGTATTTATAAAATAAATTTGGGCAGCGTTGGGGAGGAGTTGGTATGAAATTAGGGTCTGGAATTAATCTAGGAATGCTTCCGGCCTAAAGGGTTTTCCTCTGGAACAGGCAGGAAGAGAACTGTGTAGGGTGGCAGATGGGAAGAGGTCTCTGGATTCAAAGTGAGAGACCATTAGCAGGTCTGACTGGGTAAATGACAGACTCTCTGGACCACGGCATCCATGCTGAGGAAATGGGGCCTCTTTCAGTATTCCCTCCATGGGAATTCAATAAACATTACTGACCGACTGGCTGAGGTGAACTGAATTGCAGAATTGCTTTGAAGCCCACAGTTACAAGCTATAATTGAGAAACTGTCAAGAGATTCAAATTCATGGAAAACCATGAAAGAATAATGTTTCCATGTTTCAGAGCTTGCCAAAATACAGTTTCCTTTCTGCTGTTCATTTCCTCCCCCCTTCTAATTCATTTTTTAAAACTTTTCCATCAAGGAGAAGTCTATTTTGTACTATGAATAATTAATGTCTAGCATCTTTCTTTCTTTTCAAAATGTTAGCAAATGTTGAGAATTGTAACTTGTCTAGTATCCTAGGGAGAAAGGGGCACCAGTTGTTAAAGATGGCTCTATTTGTTTTCCCTGATAAAGGTCTGTATTAAGAATGGAATTCTAATAGTCACAGGATCACTAGCTACAAAATGACCATAAATAAATGCAAGTGGAGAACTATAGTCCAACTCTGTGTTGTGAGTTCTTCCAGTCTTTTCCCTCTAACACAGTGTTATCAGCTCCTGAGTGGCTTTGAACCTATAAAACCTTTGAAAGATGTAATCTTTGAACCTAGGAAACAATCATGTATACCATATGCGAAGCACCTCTTGTTAGACACTTTTTGTGTACTATTTTTAATCTTGAAAGCAGTTTTCAAGGGAAAGGAGCTGTCAGGACACAATCACATGCTGAAGGTGTAAAGCCAGGTTCCAACCCTGGTCTGTTTGACGTTGATCCCTTTCTCCCCCTCCTCTGCACCTTACAAGACAGGTATCGACCAGCAGGTACCTGTGCTTGTCCTCTAAAACTATCACTGATGTGATGTTTAGTGATTCTTTCAGAGACTCTTTAGACTAGTTCCTTATATAATTACATGAAACTTGCCATTAAGGCTCAACCACTTACACCAGATATGTCTCACACCTTGGCCTGGAATGAAATTTTCCATTTTGTAGTTAATGGGTGAAATTTTAAAGAAGGGGCATAGGTGTGAAGAACTGTTTACCAGAAAGTTAAAATTACTCTTTAAACAGACCTCTTCATTAAGAAGTAAAGGCAAACCTAGAATCTGCTACATTCTCACACAGATTAATAATTGCCTTACAAACCAGGGCACAGCATGCAGACACTCAGTTGCTCCCAGTGAATTCTGTTTCTTGCAAAGATAAACAATAACATAGGCGCTGCTAAAATCAAATGCATCTGTTTAAACATACATGCCTGCATGCCCATAAATGTGTACATATGGTGTATTTGGTTGTTTCATCTGACAATTTTTAAATTAATAAAAGCCACTCACATTTTGACTCTAAGGAAAACGCAGTGATTGATAATATTTTAGGTTATCTAATTGTGTCCTACTCTTTGTGACCCCGTGGACTATAGCCTGCCAGGCTCCTTTGCCCATTGTGTTTTTCAGGCAAGAATACTGAGGTGGGTTGCCATTTCCTCCTGCAGGAGATCTTCCTGACCCAGGGATCAAACCTGCATCTCCTGCATTGGCAGGCAGATTCTTCACCGCTTGAACCACCTGGGAAGCCAGGTTATTTGATTAAGTAGGTCTAAATACAAGTTTGCCCTTCTCAAAGGATCAATGTAATATAAATATTAGGAAATGTACAGTCTAATTCATCTTAAGGAAAGGAACTAGAGGTCTCAGAAATCACAATAATATGTTCATTTCACTTTGGTGAATAAAAATTATAGATGCCATGGTGATTTCAACAAAGCTAAGAAAAGAGTGTGAAGGCAGTCCATGAGGAAATTAGAAGAACAGACTTCTTGATCTCCTGACTTTAATCTATTGCAATTTATTATATATCTCCATGCTCTTTGAAACTCTGCTTCTCTGTGACAGTTGTTTCCTTGTTCTTAAAGCAGAAGTTAGGTGCAAACACTAAGAATGAGACAGAAGTAAACAGATTTGTTCAGCCTATAAGCTCAAGGCTAAATCCCAAACTGTAGGTTTTTCAAGTCAAAGCAAATGTGTAAACAAAGAAAAATGTCTTGGTAATCATCTCCAACCCAAGTCTTCCCACAGGCAGAGAGCCTCAGAAAGCCTCAGCTACAAGACTCCTGTGGAAGAATGGAGTACTGACATTAGGTAAGATAGCCTCAGTAAGCAGATAGCAGTTGGATCAATAAGCGCTCCAAAAATAATCACTTCAAAAGGCTTCTTACTGTTTGCATCAGATTTGTTTTTCTATTCATGAACTTACTCTTGCCACAAAGATAACAAGTCATTTGTTCTAAGTAGAAAACTGCCATTATTTTATTTATTTCTACCTTCAAAGTTAATACCGTGTCTTCTTTCTATGGCACCACTAATAAACTTGGTGTGTTCTTTCTTGGTAAATTCTTAAAGATAAACATTAAATTTCTTGAAATCTATGGAGACCCCTTTTTAGTTAGTTTGTTTTTTTTCCTCTATAATGCCTCACTTTTCTTGATTTTTAAAGAATGACATAAAGTTTAGACTCAGAAGAATTTTCTTTTCCAATTCTGAAATGTAATTAGAAAACCTTACTTATTAAACAGCAATTGGATACCATTTTAGAGCCATTTCCCCTCAAAGTGTTGGCAGTATATATGGGAGTCTTTGAAATTCTCTGGCATATTGGACACCTAACACCTTTAGCCTTTCCTTTCAGGGGGAGAACCTGCCAATAGATCTGTTTCCCTACAGTTTTACTAAGAAAATAGTGATAAATAATATTTTTATATCAACCTAGGGAGGTAATCTAAGTACTTTTGAATTATTCGCTCACTCTTCTGAAAATGTTTAACATGTATTTCCCTCATGTTTTAAAATGTATCCTGTGAAACAGACTTACCTGGTCATTGCAGTGGACCATCTCTAGAGTGTGAGCCACATTCACAGAAGTAACTGCTGTAATTGTCTGATATCTAAGTTATTGTTAACTTCTACCAGTAGCATTAAAATAAACTTATTTACAAAACAGAAATAGACTCACAGACATAGAAAACAAACTCATAGTTACCAAAGGGGATAGGGCAGGGGGAGCTAGACTAGGAATTTGGGACTAATATACACATTACTCTGTATAAGATAGGTAAGCAATAAGGACCTACTATTACAAGATATTGAGTATAGTTCCCTGTGCTATACTCAATATCTTGCAATAACCTATAATGGAAAAGAATCTGAAAAAGGATAGATACATGGATATGTATACCTAAATCACTTTGTTGTACCGTTGAAACAAACATACCTTATAAATTAACTATGCATTTACGCTAAGTCTCAAGTCATGTCCAATTCTTTGTGACCCTATAGACTGTAGCCCTCTAAGCTCCTCTGTCCATGGGATTTCCCAGGAAAGAATACTGGAGAGGGTTTCCGTATCCTCCTCCAGGGTATCTTCACAACCCACCTCAATTTAAAACTTAACCAGACCTTCATTTGTTGATACTAGATTAGGCACCACACAATCAAGCCCAACAGACACAATCAATTCCTGTAACAAATCCCCAAAATAAAATGACTCTGTCTTTATGTTATCATATATAATGTATGTTCATTCCATCCATCAGTGTGATCGAAGTTCTGATTTCTAGTCTGTCTTAGTAAAATAAAATATGGGAGAAAAAAATGTGTTGATCAGAATTCTTTGCAGGGAAGACACTGACGTGCTTCAGAAAAAAATTTCATGAACACTTGGGATTAAAGATACAAGTAGGCTGTTCTTCAAACTGTTCTGCTGGACAAAGTGGAAGAATTTCCTGGTTATAACAGAGAAGAATGGACAGGAGTGGAAATTAAAGGAAAATGGGAGGAGAGGAGAAAAAAATAGAGTGCTGACAAAAGGCTGCTACTACACAGTGAGACCCCATCCCCCTAATATCTCCCATAAGGTGCAGAACTTCAGCCCGCTTCACTTGGCATAGATCAGTCAGTAAATTTATTCACTTTTTAACTTCGTTTTTAAAACAGATGATAGGAGGGCAGCTGGGGCAACACATTTTAACAGAGAAGTGAAATAGACAAAGAAAGAGGAGATAAGTGTTAAATTTTAGGAACTTTGAGTCAAATTTTATTAATACCTCAAGGGGAAAATAGGCTTCAAGTGGAGTATGGTTGCATACAGTTTTTCCAGACCTTTTAAAATGCCATACTGTGAGATTAGCCTCATCTATAGAAAATTATTTCCTGAAGGACAGTACTCACTGCTGTTTGCCCTAGATTCATATGAACCTTTTTGTTAAATTGACTATTCTGATATTATACAGACTTACCTTTTATGCCTATAATCCTGAAATTTTTCAGTTGGATTTTAGCTGAGATAGTTATGGACAAACAGAGGCGTTTCAGGTATCTTTTTTAAAAACTATTTTACTTTTAATTGGAGGATAATTACTATACAATATTGTAATGGTTTCTGCCTACATCAGCATGAATCAGCCATGGGTATACATATGTCCCATCCCTCTTAAATCTCCCTCCCACCTCCCTCCCCATCCCTCCCCTCTAGGTTGTCACAAAGCACTGGCTTTGAGTTCCCTGTGTTATACAGCAAATTCCCAGCAGCTATCTGTTTTACATATGGTAATGCATATGTTTACCCTCCTACCTTCTCCCTCCCTCACTGTGTCCAAATGTGTCCTTGATATCTGCATCTCCACTGCTGCCCTGAAGATAGATTCATTAATGTCAAGTGTCCTTTTATGCAAAGATTTCAAAATAATCTACATCTCTCAAAATGTTTAACATTTATCAAGAATTACCTATTTTCAGAGTATGAGGATAAAGTAAATTATGAATTCTCTTTATGCTGTTACCATGTTGCAGCCCCCACAGGCTAGCTGATAAATAGAATTGCTTGTCACTCTTTTTGATTTATATGGGGAAATTTATCTTGACTTATGTAGATTATTCCAGGTAGTTGAGAATGCTTCTTTGGCATAGAGTAAGGTTGTCCTGATGTTAAAAAAATTGGAAAAAGCTTCAGAGTGTAGCTGGCATGCTATATGGAACTTAAGTGGCAGGACTACAACAAGCAGAAATGAAGAGGTATCATACAGAAAGAGGGAAGTCACGGAGACAAGAAATCAGATGCGCTGGGGCTGGAGAGCCCATGGTCCCGTTCATCTGGAGAGTGAGGTCCAAGAGTCAGCCTTGGGAGCCAGCTCTTGGCACCAGTGTGGATGTTCTCATGACGAAGCAGCAGTCAGGCTCCTCCAACGAGCTTTTTATGCAGCAGGCGTTGACAAGAGGAAAGCAGAAAGGAAGAAGTTGGAAGATGCCAAGTGTTGACTACAGCTGGCAAATGGGTGTGATTGGACCAAAATTATTAACATATGACTATGCCAGCCTTCCCCATCCACTGACTGGCTCAAGAGGAATTTTACTTTTTTATGTCCTCCATCCACAGAGGAGGGCCTTGCCTTGTCAGTTCCATTCTTTAGATTCTCACCATCTAGAATGGAAAATTGACAAAAGAGTACATAATCAGAGAGGCAGAAGAGGGCCTGTGCCTTTGTTATTGGAATACGAAGGAAGACAACAATCTTCAGGAAAATCCAGTACACAAGCTGAAAACAGCTTTTTTTTCTTCCTCTTTTTTTTTTTTTTTTAAATTCTAAGCACAGTTAGGTAATCAGAACCAGAAGGTTAAGGAACATTGTCTGCAGGGGGTAGCTCAGCACCATTATAATTTGGACATAAATATTATTTATATTCATTGGTTAGTGGGATTGGGGCTATTATGGTAGTTATAAATAACAGACTGGGAGATTTTGCTTAATTAGACAAAGATTAGGGGGACATTGAGGGCTCCTGAACAAGGCAGTGATGTGATTAGTATTCTTCTTTAGGAAGAATTATTTAGCAGCTTTATCCACATAAATGAGAGAGGAAAAATAATGAAGACAAGTGAAATCTGATAGAAGACTTTGCAATATGCCAGGTTAAGGATAGTGAGGAGTAAAAGGGAAGAGGGGGGACAGAAAAGAAAAGATGGTATTTGGAAAGCAGACAGTACCATTATGAGAGGCAAAGTAAAAGACATAACAATTTGATGTTTGAGGCCCTAGGAACTGAAGGAATAGAAGTGCCATTAACAGAAATGAGGATACCAGAAGGAAAAGCTGACTTCAGGGCAGAAATAATTAGCTCAATTTTACATGCATTGCTTTTGATATGTATCTGGGTGAGAATGTCTCCTGGACAACTGTAAATGTAAGCTCCATGAAGAAAGGCCTGTAGCTGTCTCTCAACTTTCCCCATGCTTCTCTGAAGCCCAGAATACAGCAAATGACCAATAAATACTGCTGAATAAATGAAGATTGAATGAAAGTCTACCGGTACTCTGAGTTCTTATGATACATGACCGCAGTTTTCTCATGCCTATTTCTCTTTATTTACAGATTCGGCTTTATACATACGCATCTTAGATCTCCATTTCCAGAGTGCCCTCAATACTTATTTGTTGAATTAATGTTAGTAGATGCTCTTTTAGTTTAGACACAACCCCATTCGCAATTCTAATCTCCCTTTAGTATATTCAAAGAAGGGAAAACTCACTAAATGCAATATTAATAAAAACAGATAAATATACATATCCATAGTACTTATTTTAAGGAAAAAGCAACACATATAAGTAACTACAGGTGAAAGTGAAACTGTTAGTCGCTTAGTCGTGTCTGACTCTTTGTGGCCCTGTGGACTGTAGCCCACCAGGCTCCTCTGTCCGTGGGATTTGCCGGGCAAGAATACTGTAGTGCGTTGCCATTGCCTTCTTGAGGGGATCTTCCCGACCCAGGGACTGAACCTGTATCTCCTGTGTTGCAGGCAGATTCTTTACTGTGAGCCACTAGGGAAGCCAGGTATTAATAACTACAGTCATTTCAACATTTGGTTATTCTATTTGGTTAATAGCTTACCTGAAGTTGTCAAAAAATTACATTTCTTTCCAACCACAAGGAGCCTGAAAATGAACTTTGGGCAACAACTTGAAAATGATAGTTTAAAAGGTAAATATGTTTTAATTTCATAAGTGGCTAGCTTTCCCATACTCAACAGTTAACACTTGACTCACGTGACTCCACAACACAAATTTGTAGAGCAAAGTGGGTGCAGGTTCAGTTGTGTTCGATTCTTTGGACCCCAAGGACTAGCCCACCAGGCTCCTCTATGGAATTTTCCAGTCAAAGAATCCCGGAGTGCGTTGCCATTTCCTACTCCAGGAGATCTTCCCGACCCAGGGATAGAACCCACATCTTCTGCATCTCCTATACTGGAGACAGATTCTTTACCTACTACTGTGCCGCCTGGGAAGAGCAAATAAGGAGCACAAAACTGACTGTCTTACAAGGCTCCTGGGATGTAAACTTTTCCCAAGGTCTTCTCTCGCTCCTCCTGCAGTGTGTGAGGAGTTTTATAAGGAAAATGGTGTTTTTATTTCAGAAAAACTGCACATCCTATTTTAAAAGATTTGACAGTATATGAACAGTGTATATAATATATTTATACTGAAAGGGTCTCTTTGGTCATTTGGATGATTCACTAGAGATGTTCCGCATAAGTATGGTTTAATAGTAAAATATAAATTCAAATTTTCAGTCTTCAGTGAGTTTTCCTCCCACCCCCACCCCTTGGGCTGAGATGGCTTCATGAAAGTTAATTTATTTAAAAAAAAAAGCGAACCTTGAAAACATCTGGTGTTGAGTTCAGAAATTAGAACCAGATATGCTTCCTTATCCGTATTTCAGTTCACATAAGTAGCCTGCCAGAATGGTGAAAGGAAAAAGGTTTATTAATTTGATTTTTGTCTTGTTTGTGAAAAATAATAGAAATGTTTTAATGCTCAAAGTAGTTATGGGTGTTTTTTTAAAAAGTATATAGACCA
>SJYC01022590.1:0-12560 GCA_006408675.1 Madoqua kirkii | reverse complement strand
GGGGCTTTGTCCAGTGGCTCTGGTTGGGTTCCACCTCCCTGGTGGTTCAGCTGGTAAAGAATCCGCCTGCAATGTGGGAGACCTGGGTTCAATCCCTGGGTTGGGGAGATCCCCTAGAAAGGGGAAAGGATGCCCACTCCAGTATTCTGGCCTGGAGAATTCCATGGACACAGTCCATGGGGTAGCAAAGAATCGAACACGACTGAGCAACTTTCACTTTCACTCTCAGCTGTGTCCCACTCCCTACATAACACGATCCTCAAGATGGAGCAGAACAGCATCAGAAGACACAAGCCCCATAACAACAAACAACCACAGCCTAGAGAAGAAAAAAATCGCTTTCAGAACTCTTCCGTGAAAGAGAGGAAACTTCTTTCCTAATCTCCCTTCAAATGTGTTTGGTTAACATTGAGTTGCATGCTCATTCATATACCAGTGTTTGAGGTGGTAGAGTAATGGAATTATGGCCATGCAGCATAAACTGCCCCTGAGGTTCTTGGCTGCATAATAAAAGGGTAATGAATACACAAAATTGGGCTTCTCTTGGGAAGAAATAAGTGGAGAATGTGTATTTCTACATCAGTGTCTTCTACCTCTTACAGACAGATTCTTTACCATCTGAGCCACCAGGGAAGCCTCTTCCAATATCTACCTATTCATTTTTTAAAGAGGTATTAACTGAGATAGTTAAGATCCTGAAACATAAATATTCCTTCTGATATATACTTGGAAGAAAACTACAAATGTTTTAAGTATTAAATAAATTGGCTTGAGCTATGAAATTCTTATACTGCTGGCAAGCAACCATGTCACAAGGCATGGACAAGATTAAACTTTAATGGATGACTGGGATAAGTCCAAGTAAAGGAAAGGAGGCCTCTGCAAATATGTTTCATGCTCATATAAGGATGCATATCGCCTCTTAAAAATGTAAACCAGAAGATTTCATGCAAGCTAGCATTAAAGAGGGAAAACAAGTTTCTCATGGAAAGCACTCAGCTTTGGGATAGGCACCCAACAATGGGATGGTATTAAGAGTCATATAATGTCAGATACTACTATGGTCCGAGGTTAATTTTAACCACTGATCTGTTCAGAACCCAGTAATAAAAAATACTTCCTTGGAAATGAGGTTTTATTTACAAAGAGATTTATATATGACTTAATATTTACCATGAATTTTTAAATGAAAAATAAAGATTTTCAGAGGTCGAATAAAACCAAGAGGAAAACAAAAATACTCTGGAAATGCTGTCTTAGAGTGTTGACTGCATCAAAGTACAAAATGTATATTTTTAATTTTAGAATTTCTTTTTACTCATGCCTTATAATTGTTCTCAAAACAATTACAGATCTCTTTCCAAAGAAGAAATTGTGCTCTTCTCTAAAGCTAATTTAACTTTGAAAAATACTTTATATTAACTGATTATTTAAGTATTTATAAAATGGATAGTATATCCAGAAAGAGTTAAAATACATAGTTCCTGCCCTCGAAGAGTTTAAAACCTATTTGAAGACATCAATCTAAAATATAAGAAGCAATAGCCAAGAAAATATAGCATTTAATTCATTACTAAATTGTGCATCAGGGCATAGTGACATAGAAAAGACTGGATGAAGAAAATCATACCAAAACTACAGAAGCTTTACTAACATCATGCTAACATCTCTCAGAATATTCATCATGTACCAAATGTGTTTAATAGCTTACCATTTAATCCCACTGCAACCCTATACATTGCAATCATCAGCATCAATATTTTACTGACAAATGAATTGAGGCTTAGAGAGATTAACTTGCCCACATTGAAAAGTTAGTAAAAAGCAGAACTGGGAAATGAACCCATATAGTCAAATCCTACCATGTGACTGCTTTTAGCTACTAAGGTACTCTGCCTTCATGGAATAAGACAAACTCAATGAGCATTTTGAAGACTTAGTAAGTAAGTAAGTAAGTAAAATCACTCAGTCGTGTCCGACTCTTTGTGACCCCATGGACTGCAACCCACCAGGCTCCTCAGTTCATGGGATTTTCCAGGCAAGAATACTGGAGTGGGTTGCCATTTCCTTCCCCAGGGGATCTTCCCAACCCAGGGATCAAACCCAGGTCTCCCGCATTGGAGGCAGACGCTTTAACCTCTGAGGCAAAATGGAGGATAGAAGAGAGGTATTTTAAGAAGAAAGACCAAAACCAGTGAGGGCATAGTCTCTGGAGTGTCCATGGTACATTTTAATGCCCTTAAAAGAAACTGCCTAAACTGAATTCAAAGTTTGAACAACATTGAACATGAAGACAAAATTGGACAAATTCAGTGGAGTTGGGTTACAGAGATTAACAAAGGCATTGAAGAGTTTTATGAAACAATTTTTCAGTTTTTTTTTTTCACTATAAAATGACTGTCTGAACTCTTTCATCTCCTCTCTGTCTCATCCACAGCTGCATCTTCAAATTCCAAAAGACATGAAATGAATCACGGGAGACCACCCAACATCTTTCAGACCTTTAGATTAAACTCAAAAGCATATAAATGTTCTTAATAGCTAAAAGGTTAATGCTTTTCAACCCTGGATCAGCCGACCCTAAGGAGACGACAAGAGACATCCTGGTGACCTGGAAATCCCATCGGCCCCCACAAGTGACCTCCCAGGGGTGCTTCTCACATTCCACACACTTGGCAGTCTGGTCTCACCCCGCCACTCTGAAATGGAATGCAGTCTCACACCCTGTCAGAACAGAGGTTTTCCTACCCTGAAGTGGAAATAGTTCCAACCCTGGAACAGCTTATACATGCATGTTTATAAACATGTGGTTAATCTCTGGGAGAAACCACAGAAACTGGCCATTGTGATTGCCTCAGGGAGATGCTGGGTAGTTGGGAAACATTCAAAGAAACTTTCTTTGCATCTCCCTACCCACCCCTTGACTTCTCTTTGAAGGCTATGCCTGTATTATTGTGTATTTGAAAATATGTTTATTGCAAATGAATTAACTTTTTAGTGGCTTTTTTGCCTGTCCTACAATGCACTCAAAACATCATTGCCAGCCAGTTCCCCAAGACACAGCTCTTATCATACTCAGCCCCTAGTCACAAAGCTTCAGTGCATGCCCACCCTAATAATGAGTTCCCAAGGTTCACAAGAACTGATTTCCCGATATAATTTATGTTTCACACCACATTTTGAAGTAGGTTATGCCTCATATGACAGGTAGTAATATGGCATGTAGTGAATTTTACAAATTTATTCAGGGCTACACAGCTAACTGGTCATACTGCTGAGACTTGGCCCTGGAATACATGCTTCTTTCATACTATCATACAGTATCTTACATACAATATGTTAAATTAAATCAAAACCCTTACCCTAAGGTTGATTTCCAACCTTCCTGAGAAGTTTTCTCATGCAAATCTCTAACATCTATCCTTTGCTCCAGGGAAACTGGTACTTAAACACGGGTTCCTCAAATATCGCTCACTCAACTATCACTATACCTTTCCTTGTTTTCTTTCTGGTCCTTTAGAATGTCTCCCCACTTCATTTGTCACTTATGAAAATCTTCCACGGTTAACCACAAGTGGTCCTCCTTAAGGCACCTTTCCTGAATTCCCCCAGTTCTCAACTATTCTCTTCTCCATACTTTATTGTATCACTCACAAAACTACATGTTAGTCTTAAATTATAATTAACTTGGTGTTTGTCTTAACCTAACTAAAAACTGTAAACATTGAGAAGAAAGATCACGGCTCTCCGTGTTCATTTCCCCAAATATCTAGGAAACTATTTTCACTTATTAGAGAAACATTTGTTGAATTCAGTTTGATAACTGATATTCTGGAACACCAGGGGTGCATTGTAAGATGAAGCAGACTTTGGAGAGAATCCAGAACTGATTTTACAGTAGAGATTATGAACTGGTGATCTGTGACACTCTGAAAGACATGCATGTTGTTAGCACAGGGTCATTGCTTTTGAGGGTTTAATTTTTAATTTGAATTATTTTCCAGCATTAAAAGCAGAAGATCTCACGTGGAAATCTAAATTTCTAGTTTTTTAAAAAATGGGAAAATCTAGCAAGACAGAGTCTGTCCTACCACATAAACAATTGGCTAGAATTAGTAAAACCTGCCCGTTTTCATAATGGTACCGGCTATCTGGTGTACCACAGCCCACCATTCATAGTTGTCTTACACTGAGGGAGGTATACTGATTTGTGATACCTGTTGGATGCTATATATTCACATTTGCAATTCCTACTTGAAATGGTGATCCTTTTTCCTTCAGAAAAGAGTCCCTAAGTCTCATTAACTCTACAGAGAGCTCTGCACCTCTTTCAAGAATAGCCTAGTGAAAGCTATTTTCTCAACTATCTTTGAAAGAGGAACTTACCCTCTCATATAGGAAATCTTCAATTAGAAGTTAAGTCAGGGGACTACCCTGATGGTCCAGTGGCTAAGACTCTGTTATCCCAATGCTGAGGGCCCAAGTTCGATCCCTGGTTGGGGAACTAGACCCCACACGCCGCAACTAAGAGTTTGCATGCCATAACTAAAGATCTTGCATGCTGTAGGCAAGACCTGGTACAACCAAATACACTGTTAAAAATTTATTTATTGAAATTGGAGGATAATTACTTTTAACGTTGTGATGGCCTCTGCCATACAACTGAATTGGCCATAGGCCTACATGTGTCCCGTCCCTCCTGAACCCCCTCCCACCTTCCTCCCCACACTGTCCCTCAAGGTCGTCACAGAGCACCAGCTTTGGGTTCCCGGCTTCATACCTCAAACTCCTGCTGGCTATCTATTTTACATATGGTAATGTGTATGGCATCACAGACTCGATGGATGTGAAGTCTGAGTGAACTCCGAGAGACGGTAATGAACAGGGAGGCCTGGCGTGCTGCGATTCATGGGGTAGCAAAGAGTCGGACACGACTGAGCGACTGAACTGAACTGAATGTATATGTTTTAATGCTGTTTTCTCAAATCATCCCACCCTCTCAATATTTCTTTTTAAAGCAGTTAGGTCAGTTGTTACATTTCAGTGTATTAATGGAAATAGAGAAAACTTCTATACAAAGAAACAAAACTGTCATTTGAGCTATAGAATGTTACACTGAGACATGGCCAGGGGAGCTACTGACTAGTAGGCCATAAGCAGGGAGTAGAATACTATGCAGGCAACAGAATTCCATAGCAAGGAGGGATCTGAAAGAAGGCAATCAATGCTTTTATTATTTTTTTGACATTCCTACCAAATTGATTTTTTAAATCTTCAATTCTCCAATGAAGGCAAGCCCCCACTTGAATTTTCACAATTTGTACTTCAAAAGAATTCTTTTGCACATGTAGGAAAAAAATGATTTATTGTAACTTCCCCCAATAGTCCTTCATTTTCCCTCCAGGGTACTGGTAATCACATGACAGACTTTTTTTATATTTAAAGATGATAATCATGACCTCCCTGATGACTCAAACGGTAAAGATGCTACCCACAATAGGGGAGACCTGTGTTTCATCCCTGGGTCAGGAAGATCTCCTGGAAAAGGAAATGGCAGCCCACTCCAGTATTCTTGCCTGGAAAATCCCATGCACATAGGAGCCTGGCAGGCTACAGTCCATGGAGTCTCAAAAAAAGATTAGGACATGACTTCAGTTCAGTTCAGTTCAGTCGTTCAGTCGTGTCCAACTCTTTGCGACCCCATGAATCATAGCACGCCAGGCCTCCAGTTCATCACCAACTCCTGGAGTTCACTCAGACTCACATCGATCGAGTCAGTGATGCCATCCAGCCATCTCATGCTCTGTTGTCCCCTTCTCTTCCTGTCCGCAGTCGCTCCCAGCATCAGAGTCTTCCAATGAGTCAACTCTTTGCATGAGGTGGCCAAAGTACTGGAGTTTCAGCTTTGGCATCATTCCTTCCAAAGAAATCCCAGGGCTGATCTCCTTCAGAATGGACTGGTTGGATCTCCTTGCAGTCCAAGGGACTCTCGAGAGTCTTCTCCAACACCACAATTCAAAAGCATCAGTTTTTTGGCACTCAGCCTTCTTCACAGTCCAACTCTCACATCCATACATGACCACTGGAAAAACCATAGCCTTGACTAGACGGACCTTAGTCAGCAAAGTAATGTCTCTGCTTTTGAATATGCTATCTAGGTTGGTCATAACTTTTCTTCCAAGGAGTGTCTTTTAATTTCATGACTGCAATCACTATCTGCAGTGATTCTGGAGCCCCCCAAAATAAAGTCTGACACTGTCTCCACTGTTTCCCCATCTATTTCCCATGAAGTGATGGGACCAGATGCCATAATCTTCATTTTGACTTAGCCAGCAGTTATTATTAGTCCATGGGGTCACAAAGAGTCAGACACAACTAAGCAACTAACACTTTTACTTTCTTTATCATATTGCCTCAAAGCCTCCCATTCTTCATGAGAAATACCTATGGCTTTTCGTTAGTAAGACTCTCTTCATCCCCTGGTTGTTTCTTCTCTCATTATATTCCACCAAATTTTGGCAGCCCAAACTGGCCAGAGCATTACAGGTATTATCATGTCCAACAGAGCATAGCAGAGGATATTGAATCATTTCACTATAATAGCTTTATCTATGCAGTCTTAAAGCTTAATTAGTTATTTTGGCAGCTGCAAATCTCTGTTGACTCACATGTGGTTGCACTCGACTGAAATCCTCAACTTCTGTTAAAGTTCATTTCCATTGTGTACTTCCACAACTGGACATTTGGACTTCATATCTATCCCTATTAAGTCTCATCATGTTTATATTGACCCATATCCCAAC
Organism: Madoqua kirkii; assembly: GCA_006408675.1. Lineage (NCBI taxonomy): Eukaryota > Metazoa > Chordata > Mammalia > Artiodactyla > Bovidae > Madoqua > Madoqua kirkii. Next base: position 5,757 of record SJYC01022590.1, on the reverse strand, counting down.
CTGTTAAGGTTGGATTTGATTCTAGAACTCTCTTCTTTATTTCTGTCTTTGCAAATTTGATGTGTATGTAGTCAATTCTTCCCTCCAAGTCAGTAAAAAATAAGCAGAGTAGGAAAAGACTTTGCTTCAGGGCCTCCTTCCTGGTTTCCAGATTCAAGCTAGTCCCTCAATTTTTTGAGAAGAGCCATTTACCTGTCAATGGCCTGCTCAACTCTGTTGTCAGCTTTCTACCTGTCTTTAAGAATGCTCTGGGAAAAGAATGTTCAAGTGCACATGCAGACACATAAATATACACTTTCCTTGGGAGAGAATTTATAGCTTCCACCGGATCTTCAGAGTTTCCTGACATAAAAAATATTAAGAAACATTAACTTTGTAAATTCTCTGAACACCCAATATATTAAAATATCTATTTTTTTAAACCTCTAACGATCATTATTTATTGGGTGCCTACTGTGTGCCAGGAGAGCTCTAACTATTGAGACTTTTAGAACACAATAGACGAATCCCCTGCCTTCATGATGTTTACATTCTAGTGAGGCAGAATGCTAGACCATAGTGACCAAGAGTAATAAGGAAGCCAGTAGTATGTTTAATACTGATAAATGCCAAGGAACAAAAATAATGTAGTGGCTATGAAGTGTTGAGCAAGAAGGCTCCCTCTCATCTCTCGAATGAGATGACATTTGTGTTAATACAGCAGCAAATGCAAGGCACCCTGTTAGACCAGACTCTTGATATACCCATGAGCAGCAAAGCTGCAACAGAGTAAGCCAGGGGAAATAGTGGCGATGACTTGGGAGAGGACTGTGTGTGGGGAAGCCAGAATGGTTCTCCAACATAGGTTGGGGGGAGAGGGGTACCCCCTCCGGTGCATTTGGAAATGTGGAGGAGAGGTGTTTTTAGTTGTTGCAATGATTCTGGGGCCCTGCTGAACTTAGGGGAGCAGAGACACTCTGTAGAGTTGTTTTGTATGCTGGAAAACTGTCTTGCCTCCAATGCCAGCGTCATCCCATTGAGAGACCCTGAGTAATTTTAACCATTGTATAAACTCTGGACTTTACTCTGAATGGGATGGGAAGCCATTGGAGATCTCAGTGAAGAAGAATGAATGGTCTAATGCATTTATCAAGGCTCAGCCCAGCCATCCTGCTGAAGATGAAAGAGACCACGGCAGAAGCACAGAGATCAGTTCAGAGATTGACACAGCAATCCATGTAAAAGATGATGATGGCTGGACCAGGGGGTTAGGAAGGAGGAGATGACAACTGGTTGGATTCTGAGTAAATACTTAAGATTGACAGGTGATGATGCAATAGAAGTGGTATGAGAGAGAAAGAGGAGAAGAGGATGAATCCATGATTTTAGGTGTGATAAGAATCTATCATTTGGAAGGATAGAACTGTCATTTGTAATTGTGATGGAGAACAATTTTAGTTGGAAGTGAAGTATTGGGAAGAAGGCCACGTGATATAGCTCCTTAGACTGATGGATGAATGCAAGTATATAAGAGTATGTATTGTATGTAGATACAGTTACAGAGAGATAAAGATACAGATATGAGACTGATATAGACAAAATATAGAGATAGAGACATAGAAAGAAATCTAAAAGAGATAAAAAATGTTGACACCAGCTATCTCTAGTTTTTTCAATTTAATCTGCAGGTTTTTCTTTTATACATTTCCTAGATTAATTACATTGAGCAAGTCTTAATTTTCTGAAATATAAAACCTTTGAATATCTGCAACACTACTTCATACAGCTTATTTATGAAAGCAACAGAGATCTGCTTCGATTTTGCTTTTCTGTGGACTCGGCCCCTCGGCCTCCAACTGCTTACTCATCAGTTAGCAATGGACTCCCCACTTGCGAGGCCACTTGTCAGGATTTAAAAACTTAGCCTTACTCTACTGTGGTCATTATAAGCATGCAAGACATTTCCAGACCCCCAAGATTTCATTCCGAGGAGAAATGGGGGAATTGTTAGCAGCTGGATCCTCTTTGAAAGAGCAAGCCACACATATTTATAGAGCTTTAGGGGATCGTAGGAGGAGCAAAACAATTGTCACTCAGGTCCCCTTTCCTGGCAGCACCTCAAAGCTTACCAAGTGAGAACAAGAGTGCCCAGCTGCCCCGAACAGCCAGAGAGAGTGAAATTTAAAACTTGAATTGCCTCTCTCTTCTCATTATGTATTATTTGTCAATCATGGATAAAAAGTGGTTTTTGCCCTCCAGCCGCTAGCCCTGGGGCGCACATATCACTCAGCAGTGCCACTTTCTTCTGGAACATTGCAAGAAAAATCAGTGATTACACCTTTCGTTGAAAGGAAGTGTGGTCTTTTGTCCTTGTTTTTTCTTTTTTCATTTTAACCTGATGGTTTAAACTAAGAAGGCAAGTCACTTGGGAAAAAATGAGTAAACTTGGTTACTATGGTGATAGACATCTTAAATATGGAAATAATATCTATTAGTACACAGATGCTTTCCTCTTTCCTATTGGAGCCAACATGTCTGAAAAGTACTTGATGGCTATAGCCTAGTGGGAGAGGGAGATTGTATTCCTTTGTACCAGACCTTGCAAATAAGCAATAATATGCACACTATCACTCCATATGAAAAGTGGACTTTTAAAAATAGATTCATTTTGATGCCTGCCTTCAAGCTTGCTTTACAACACCGAAACACATTGTCCTCATTTGTACATTTCCCTCATGTGACAATGGAGCCCTTTTTAAAAATTTTTCACACCATTTAGGACTCAGTGACTTTTTATTGTACTGTATAGGGAGTGAAGATATGAAGCTCAGATAGATTTTCAGTTCCTATGATAAATATAAATTAAGCCATACTGCACACAGCTTTCTGTCTAATATTCTTAAACAACATACCAAAACATCATCTCAGTTATTCAAGCACATTCTAATAGGAAACATCAGCATCCCTTTGTGTCTAAAATTTGCACCTTTGACTTGTATAGAGAAAAGTCCCAATACAGCAAGCTGAAGTTTTTAGATTTCTTTAACCAGGAAAAGTGCACTGAAGGTATTAATAGACACAGCTCTGATTCTTTTTTAAGTTAAATAGCACTCACCAAATAATTCAAAATTCAAAAAGTATGCATTTTACAGGTGGATCAAAATGCTAACATAATTGATGACCTTCAATGAGACAGATCCTGTTACAGTAAGACAATATTGGCTCCCTACCATTCTTTCCTTTTTGTCATAATTCTATCTAGGAACAGAAATTGATGCCAACTGGAAAAATCCAATCATGGAAGCCCCAGCAGGTTCAGCTTTCCCTTTCATGTTCTAATTTACATGGAATGTGAGGTGATCACATTGTCATAAATTTTACAGAATGTAGGTCAGGGCAGTAAGGACAATCAATAGTTTGGGCCCACCTACTGCTTCAAGCTTTTTATTTTCTGTGGGCAGGATATGGACCCTGCAGTAAGTTCAGGTTCAAATGGAAGGCACTGAACTGGCCAGGCTTCCAGCCAAAGCTGTGCTTTGTCAAGGCATTTGACATGGTTTCCATCTAAAGCTACAGAAGACTGGGGCAAGTCTTTGTACCGATGAATGTGTGTGTGCAGACTGCCACCTCGACTGGTTCTGATTTACACCTAATTCTCTCCAGGATCCCTAGAAGTGAACTTTGCTGAACTTCGTAGAAGTTCAACCTTTGTAACCAGACCTGAAATCCCAGAAGTTCTGTCTGGAATTCAACTTCAAAATGAAGATATGTCTTTCCAAGTTACATGTTTCCAACTATTGTTGATTATTTGGCCCCAGTAGCTGTCATGTCTAATGCTGTACATTCCTAAACATCTAGGTAGTGTAAGAGAACTGGAATTTAGAGGCCCAGCACCATGGAGGGGTGGTTGCAGAACATCTACAGTTTCAAAGTGTGTCTCATTCAAGGAAGTGTGTCTCATTCCAAATACGTGAGGATTTTGCAGTGGCCCTTGGCAACAAGTATCTATTAGTTGCTTTTAAGTTCTTCTTTATATCTCTTTTGTCTTCCCAACTAATCCATCAAAACTGAGATAATAAGTCCGAACTGAATGCTTACCCTTGCTTTGTTGATTCTCTGGGTTTTCAATTTTATGCCTTTGTTCTCTTGTCCTTTACCTGAGCTACTTTTCTCTTTTTGCCATATGTTCATAATCTCACTAATCATAAGGCTCCATTTACAAGCTCTTCATCCATGAAGCCTTGCTTGACCCTATCAGCTGGAAATCATCCCCCCTTTATCTGAACGCCCAGAACTCTGAATGGCATGGCATCATCATCATGTATATATTACCTCCCTCCCTAGACCATAAGACGCCTGAGGGCAAGACTATCACTCAATTGTTAGAAAGATGACGGAGTCACTCAAATGACATTGGCTGAAAGAATAATGAATGGATAGATGGATATTCATTCAAATATGAAGTGACAGGAGGACATAAACATAGGCAGTATCGTAACAGAAGGCTGCAGTGACAAAAAGCATTTAAGGAGGAAGGACGCTTTCAGGCTCTTCCCTGCCTTTGTGTCCTGTCAAGTTAACGCTCACTACACCACCATGTGAGCCTCAGCAGGAAAAGCACCTCCTGGTCCTCATTCAAAGTTACATCCCAGCCGCTTCAGCACAGTAACTGGCCCGTAACAGATACTCAATAAATGTTTTTCTGAATGAATAATGTATTGAATTTTTAAAAGCAAAGGTTCTTTATATAATGTAAGCCTCAAAGCTAGAGAAGGAAATTTTAGGGACATCAGGAGATGAAAAGATTTTTAAAAAACCAAAAACCTAAGCATCTTAAGGTAAACTACTAAAAAAATGGTCTCCCAGTTTCTACCTGTCTGACCTTGTCTGAGCCTCCTTGAGCTTTGAGTTCTCTTCCTGTTCAATGTCAAGTTGATGAGACAGCCACAAGTGATAATCTGTGTAAACTCAACCACTCTCTCATTAGCTCAGAAAGAGATTATAAAAACTGATACTGGCTCTTGAGAGTTCTTCTGTAGAGTACCTCTTATTTCCAGACTAGCTCCAAACTTGATAAGATCCACACCTTTGGAGGAGAGATTAGCATCAGACCCAGTGGGGATTTTTAATCACATTAAAACAAGATAACATGTTATCTGAGGGAAAATTAATCCTCACTTCTAGGCTGTGTTATTTATGCAACTTGACAGATGGGAATTCTTTTAAATAGTTATCTGGTCCATTTCATTTCACAGGCTTTATTGCCTTGACATCTAAATATCTTTAATTTATAAGCATTCAAATGGTTCTTGATTAAAATAACTAGCAATTTTATTAGTTCTTGCTTCATAAAATAAGTCATATAATCAAACAGCTAAAGATAGCATATTGATATCATATTTCCAATTAGATTTCCAGGTTTATAACATAAGGTACCCAAAGATGACAGCATAAATAAATTCATTTAGCTCAGCACTTACAACTTAATATTAGCTGGAAGAGATCTGCAGAAGATTGCCTGGGATGCAAGAAGGTGGATACATATTTGAATGAATTTTGTAAAACAAGTAACTGCTTGTTTAAAATTCCTTGTATTTCCAGACAGTTCTTGTGATTTTTGATGGTATCATATCCTATTTAAAAATATGTAAAACCTTTATTTATAGAACCAACTATTCACATTTCTTTTCACAAATGACTTTAAATAGATTCTTCCCAAGTATAATTTCATTAGAAGTGAAAAAGAAAGTTTACCATATTTAACAAATTTTATCTACC
>SJYC01022587.1:0-17712 GCA_006408675.1 Madoqua kirkii | reverse complement strand
GAAGTGGAGCTTAGCTTCTTTCAAAATCCATTTGCAACAACATTTAAAATACATATATTTTAAGGCAGTAGTAAGGCAAAGGCATCCCACTCCAGTATTCTTGCCTGAAAAATCCCATGGATGGAGGAGCCCGGTGGGCTGCAGTCCATGGGGTCGCTGAGGGTCAGACATGACTGAGCAACTTCACTTTCACTTTTCACTTTCATGCATTGGAGAAGGAAATGGCAACCCACTCCAGTGTTCTTGCCTGGAGAATCCCAGGGACGGGGGAGCCTGGTGGGCTGCTGTCTATGGGGTTGCACAGATTTTGACACGACTGAAGTGACTTAGCAGCATCCACATTATAGCAAAGTAGCTAGTTGAAAATGAAATGTTAACATGTTGTTTGTTTAGACTGTAGAAGCTATCAGACAACAAGGGTGAACAATTAACACAAGCCAGCTCAGTTTGCTAAATGTAAATTTCCTCTGAAAGATGAGTGAAGAATGGGCTTCACTTGGTATGGAAAGCAAATGTGTGTGCTTTTTTAATTTTGTTCAAAATTTTGGCTTTTAAATTATACTTTCTTGAATGAGTTATCTTGAAAAAAATAAAAGCCATGCAAAATGCTTCAGTTTTTCATAGCAAGGTAGGTGTGTCTAATCATAAAATTTCTAAGTTTAATTAACGTTTCGCACTTTAAGTAAGAAAAATCAATTGCCAATAAATATGATCACCCTCTGCTTTGAGTGGCTCTTAGAAGCAAATTATCTAAAAGGAGACAAAGCCCTGTCTTTTTGTGCAAAAACCTTGGGAAAGGGGGTTTCAGTGAAGAGTTTGCCGTACTCTGATGGGTAGAACTGAGTATGAGACGTGGAAGAGAACATCATAAAAATTTAATTTATATTACAATGTATAACCTGACTCTTGAAGGAATGACATCTATACTGGCCCTGCAGGAGATTCATCCTGAAATCGTAGGTGATAACCGGAACTACTCATCTATGTATCTACAGGGACTCACCGGCGGTCTAGTGGTTAAAACTGTGTGCTTCTACTGCAGGGAACATGGGTTTGATCCTTGGGGAACTAAGAAACTAAGATCTTGCATGCTGCGTGGTGTGGCAATAAAACCAAAACCAAAACAAAAAAATCTATGTAGTTACACAAGCAGGAGACAGATGAGAAAACAGATGCACAGAAAGCCCCAGAAATCTGCAGCCTTACCGTCATGCAGGGGGTCCTGAACTGGGGACCTGTGCATCCCTGCCTCTTTCACAATATTAACCTCAGTAGAGACACCTAACTAGTGTGCTGGGAGACTACAAACACTTAAACGCCTGGTTAAAAACAGTCCATTAGTGAAATCAGGTGGATCGATCCCAATTCTTTTCTTGAAGCAGAAGGAAGGAAAGATGCTTCTACCCTTTCATTGTTTCCAGTAGGGACCTCAGAGGCAGGAAAGCTCTCTGTCTGAACAGTGTCACTTGGCCTCACAAGTTCAATCTGATGGACTCAGACACGTGTGCAAAGCACACCAAGCTTGTGAAGCAATCACTCGAGGCTCGTGGTGGGAGTCTAGACGTGTTCGGATGCACATTAAGAGCAGGAGACGTGTGCTGCGCATCTCAGCATCTGTGCAGGACCGACATGCTCACTGCGCTGCCTCAGGCAGAGCCAGCACAGAATGTGCCCCGTGTCTCCAGCTCGGAAACCCAAGTCCTGTGTTGAGGCCCAGAGGAGGGGGCTCTGTGCTCAGCTCGGCCAGCCCTGCTGTGGGCGGCTGCAGAAGCACATCAGTAATAATTTAGCACTCGGCAGCTGCAAGAGCAGGGGTCCCTGCCAAGTGCCAGTCCTTGATTCTCTTCTCTACCAGGCAGTAGCTAGTTCATTCCCTGGGCACCCAGCCACATTTCAGAGAAAGCAGGACAGCTGATGGCTGGGGTCAGCACAGACACCCAGCGCCCTGGACAAGCCACCAATATGAACCAGCCTGCACCATTAACAGGGCTGAAGAATTGAGCCATTAGCCTGTAATTAAGAGGATACAGAGAATGACTTAGTTAAAGAATTGTATAGCTGGTAAAAAGAAAAAACTAAGAAAGTTCTAAATAAACACACTCTAATAAGCAGGACATGGGGAGCGGGGGTGGTGGGTGTGTTTCTAACGAAAGATCCAGTTTTGTTTACATGGATTCTGGAGCTCCATTGGTTTTCTAATTAAAAAATAAACAATCCACCATTTCCTGTCAGATCCCAAGATCCCAAGGTGCTTCCCTGGAGCCAAAGGGGCATCATTCATCCAAATATAAGATAATCAATGGACTGGAGTGTGTGTGGGAGGAGTGTGTGTGGGAGGTAGGGTTTATAAAACCTTGGTCCCTCAGCAGTGTGTGAAAGGCTCCTTGAATCACCACTGCCCAATAGAAAATCTCATTCATATCTTCCCTAGTTTTTCAACCTCAATCTCATCTAGATCAGATCTGATATTTCAACAGCAAGTTCTGTTTGCTGTGGCTTTATTGAGGCCCTCTGTTTTTATTCGAAATGGCAGCCCTTATTCCAACAGACCCCATGGCTTCTGTTTGTGGCAGTCTGGATTTGTGTTTGTTGTCAGCCTAAGGGGTTAAAATTCATTTTAAATAACAGCATGATGGATGCAATCCTGCTTTTCACTTGCCATAGGAACCATTTGGTAATTTGCATTTAAAGTCACAGAACCTTTTTTGGGTTTAAAAGCAAATTGTATTACAATTAAGCATTTTTTTTTAAGGTACGAGGAAAAATAAAATCTTAGGTTAATCAACAGTGAGCTAATCTAGGCATGTTGCAGAAAAGTTTTTGAATGCTAATGATAGGTTAATTCTACGATTTAAAATAGATGACAGTGTTATCGCAATCACCACATTTTTAACATCTGTATGCATAATTTTTCAAGAAAGAAAGAACTTTGAAGCATCTTGTAGTCTTAATCTATCAGAAGTCCTAACGGTTGCTTAAGCCAATTAATAAAGAGCCCCCTCATCTGAAGTATTTAAATCCAACATTTGTGGTGAACAGGGACCATCAGTTAATCACATATTAGGGATGATTCCTTTGTTCCTTGTATGAAAGTAGCTTAGAGGAGATATGCTTAATATTCCCATACACAATATGGATCTTCTCAAAGCCAGACTAATTTCAACAACCAACATTTAAATGGCATTTTCTTTTCTGTCTCTTAGAAAACAATTTAAGGGGCTTCACTATATTAGTGGGATTTTCCCTTTTTTCCCTAGCCTTCAAAAGATTTTCCTTTCATCTTCTTTTTCTTTCTCTCCAGCTCAAAATGTGCTCATTACAGTCCTATCTGCCAGCTACAAAAGGGAGGAGACTCCTTCTATTTCAGTAGGTATGAATCTCAATAGCTGCTTTCATCTCCTGAGAGCTCAATTCTGCTCTATTTAATAAAACCTAACACTTCAGTTATCAGAGTCATTAGGAGGAAGCAGGACTGGGAGAAGGAAAGGCTTCATTTTTTTTTTTTTCACTGTCATATATAATTACACCATTTACTTCCCCAATGGGCTCTACTTTTCCACTATCTTGTTTTTTTTTTAATTTCAGAATATTTCTGATGGAAAGTTCATCATGTAGAAAACAAAGACTAAGCAGTAACAACAAGAGCGAAAAACACTCCTTCAGAAACCAGAGTAGTTCCAGTGCAAGGCAATTAGCACTCAGGAAGTGCCAGGATGCTATTCATTCCTAAATAAACTAAATCTCCTGAAATCATTGTCACTTTATTTATTGTCTTTTACCCTCAACTAAGGTGAAGCGTATTTGATGAGCCAACTTTTCTCTATGGCACAGAATAAAAGGCGTTTAAATTTGATAACTGTAAAGGGCTACAAGTCTCTGTGGATTGCAGATAAGACCGATAAATATTATAAAATGCATCTTCTGATGTACAATCAGAAATCCAATATTGCACATGAAAATCAACATCAATTAGTTAATTACTTCTAATCAACTGCCTTTTGTTTAAGAAACAGTTGCAATTAATTGAAAGAGCAAAATATCCTGAAAATCATCAGCGTTAGGTCCATAGGGAAGTGGATATCAATCGCTTTCCACCAAGGTCATCCATATTTGGATTCCCCAGAATTCTGTGAGTTATGAGATGAACCACCAGCTCTTCCTAAATGATATTAATTCATATGATTTAAAAATGAAATCATATCATCCTAGAATTTTTTAATCAGAAGAAACCCTCAAAACCCATATGGTTTGGAAACTGTTAACCTGGAGTTTATCACCTCCTGAATATTTAAGCTTAATTATTTATAGGTTTGTGCATACTTTTTGAAGAGGATCCTTAGGTTTTATCAGCTATTGTAAAAGATATATGACCAAGGAAATGTAAAAATCATTCTCCATTTTTGCAAGTACTTGCTATATAAAAAGACTGCATTTTTTCCAGTGTTCTAGGCTCTTCCATTAATTGATCAATTTGCATACAGTCAGCTAGCATTGTGTGACATTTTCCACATATAGTTGTTAGTTCAGGGTATTTAATGAACAGAATCAGAAACTTTGCAACACAAAGCAATATGTACTCTATCTTGGTCTCCTAGGTCAACTGCTTTATTATAGCCACATAGATTAATCTGATAATCTTCACTTTTCAGAAATTGTTGGTTCTTATTTGATCTCTCTATAAAATATAATATAAATAAATTGTGTGCATTTTTCATAATTTTCAAAGCCTTTTAAAGGTATGCTGAGCTATAATTTTTAGTCTTGATGGACTGAGACTGGAAATGTGAATTTCATTGAGGAGTGAACTGGAAACCTGTAAAGATTATGGGTGACATGTGCACCATATGGAAAACATTGTTCAAAATTCAAGTTGTACCTTTCAAGTGTCTCTCACATCTCAACATGGTTTTGTTTTTCTAATATAAAAAGGTCAAATCACTGGTATTAGGTGTCTTTTGCTTAGACTTGACATCCTGCAGCACCAAAAATCTTTTCTTGTTTTGTTTTTCTTCTTCTTTTCCTGGTGTTAGTTTAATCCTCATCTCTTCCCCATCTCCTGCACTTCATGTATTCTCTCCTTCCTGCTCAGCCTTACCAACCAGAAAAAAACATTAAACTTGTAATGTCGTGTAAAAGTAGACCGAAATAAACTGTCCTGACAATTATGTGGAAAACAACAAAATCAAAAGTCATTACCATCTATATAGTAAAGCAAAAGACAGACTCTCAGGCATCTGAAAATGAAAGGAAGCGAAAATCTTACTTTTCAAAATTTATGTGAAATGTATGAAGACGGAGAAATATATTTTAATAGGTAGTCACAAATGGTGGTAATTTCCTCTAGATTTCAACAAAATCAAAAGTCATTACCATCTATATAGTAAAGCAAAAGACAGACTCTCAGGCATCTGAAAATGAAAGGAAGCGAAAATCTTACTTTTCAAAATTTATGTGAAATGTATGAAGACGGAGAAATATATTTTAATAGGTAGTCACAAATGGTGGTAATTTCCTCTAGATTTATTCAAGGAAAGGCTACAGGGCTGGTTTTGTTGAAACTAGTTTCCCTGGCAAGAAGAGAATGGAATTATAAGTGCCTCTTACTCTGTATAAATGTATACCACTGATTTCAAAACTGATGGTATTCGTGTGTCACTTTCTTTTTTCGGTAACACTTTCATTTATCTAGCTTACAGCATTCAGAGGGGCATGACAGGAAGAGGGCTGACCTGGTGTCAAACCATCTAAGTTTCAGCCTAGCGCCACCGTTTACTAACACTGTTTAACTCATCTCAACCTCCTGGAGCCTCGTATATTTAACTACAAAACGGGGATAATAATAGTAAGTACTTCACAGACTTTTTCTGAGGTTTTAATAAGATCGTGAATGTAAAGCAAACTGTCTGACACACTCAAGTTTGCCATAAACATTACCATTATTAGCACTGTTATTTTTATTAAGTTCCATGCCTTGTGCTTTTGTTTCAGAAAGCAAGCCACAGTGCCTGTCTCTTTAGGTTCCAACTTGATATCATTTTCATCTTCACACACACACACATTTTCATCTTCATACCAATGGTTCTCAAACTTTAGCCTGCATCAAAGTCACCTAGATGGCTGGTTTAAAAACACAAATTGCTGGGCTCCATCCCCATCGTCTCTGATTCAGAAAGTCTGGGTGAGCCCAAGACTTAGCATTTCTAACAAGTTTCCAGATGGTGATGCTGCTGCTAGTCAGGAATCATACTTTAAGCACCAATGCTTCTATGCCAGGGTTGGCAAACTTTTTCTGTACAGCACCAGACAGTAAATATTTCAAACGCAACCTTGGACAATATGTAGATAAATGAGTGTGGCTGTGCTTTGGTCAAATTTTATTTCAGCACAGTGATACCCTGCATTTTACATAAGGAACTTGAGCATTCTTGGACTTTGGTATCATGGCTGGGGGCGGGGAGTGTCCTGAAACTAATGTCCCCAGGGACACAAGGGATGACTATATCTGAATTTTATATAATTTTTACTTTATGAAACATCATTCTTTAAAAAATGTATGAGTGATTAAAAATTAGTAACCATTCTTGTGGGTCATATGGAAATAGACTCGGGGCCATTTTTGGACTGCGGGCCATAGTTTTCAGTCCTTGTTCTAGAGAGACCCAAATGCCTTCACTTGTCCAGTCTGAGGCAGAGTCCTCTGCCTTCTTTCCTGGCTGAGCCTGAGCCTGGTGGTTTGCTATTGTTTAGTCACTAAGTCAATGTCTGACTCTTTTGTCCCCAGGGACACAAGGGATGACTATATCTGAATTTTATATAATTTTTACTTTATGAAACATCATTCTTTAAAAAATGTATGAGTGATTAAAAATTAGTAACCATTCTTGTGGGTCATATGGAAATAGACTCGGGGCCATTTTTGGACTGCGGGCCATAGTTTTCAGTCCTTGTTCTAGAGAGACCCAAATGCCTTCACTTGTCCAGTCTGAGGCAGAGTCCTCTACCTTCTTTCCTGGCTGAGCCTGAGCCTGGTGGTTTGCTATTGTTTAGTCACTAAGTCAATGTCTGACTCTTTGCAACCCCATAGACTGGAGTAGGTTGCCATTACCTCTTCCAGGGCATCTTCCAGACCCATGGATCGAGCTTGCATCTCTTGCCTTTTTTGCACTGGTAGGCAGATTCGTTACCACTGTGCCCCCTGGGAAGTCCCTGCCTGGTGGTTTACTCACTACCAAATGGAGTTTCCCCATGAGGTTGGATGAAGTACTGGTGACTGAGCCTGCTTACTACTGCCATTCCTGGAAAGCGCTACTCCTATTCTCTAGCTTATTTGCTGCAGCTACAGCCTCTCAGAGCATACTCCTGAATATGTTTAAAGGAAAGTTTTCTCTCCAGCTTCGATGTCCCTCTGTTTTCTAACAAGTTTACACTAATTTCCTTTATGGTGTATGCCTAATTTCCTCCACTGGTGATGGCCCAGTGATTTGGGTAGGTTAGGCCAATCAGAGCATCTGATTTCTCCTGGTCGTAGTCATTGGTTTAGGATGTCATTCTGGCCAATGAAACATGAAAGGATTTTTGCTGGGGGAGTATGGGAAAGGAGTTTACTTGCTCTTTGTCAGGAGCTAAGGAAGAGATCCTTTCTTTGTGGACTGCATGCATGCTCAGTCACTCAGTTGTATCTGACTGCGATCTCATGGACTGTAACCTGCCAGGCTCCTCTGTCCATGGGATTTTTCCAAGCAATCCCATGAAAAGAATACTGCAAGCAAGAATACTGGAGTGAGTTGCCATTTCCTCCTCCAGGGGATCTTCCCAACCCAGGGTTGGAACCTGTGTCTCTTGCATTGTCAGGCAGATTATTTACCACTGCATCACCTGGGAAGTGCTGGACCACATGGTAAGGAGGCATATTCTGAAATTGCTGTAGCCATTAATGCTATTATGAAAGAAATAAGAGTGAGCCAAAAGCAACAATATGGACGTTAGTGCTGAGAAAACTATATATAAACAATCAGAGTCTTATTCACCGTTCTAGATCTTACTTCTGGACCAAGCCACATCTGAATCAATAGGATTCCTTGTTAACTGTGGTTAAGTTTCTTTGTAAGATTCTTTGATTTAAGCAGCCATTGAAAAACTTCATCAAAATTTCCCCTCCTCTTTTCTCTTCTGGGGTATACTTCAATTAAGCATTATACCCAGGAGTAACGGATAAAAGAACAAGTAATTAAAACATTGCTATAATCTTAATTACCACTAATTGAATGAACCTTTGGTGTGGCAGAATCAGATTGTTTCTTGCAGTCCTTTATGTCAAAAGGCTGTCTGAGGGAATGGAAGGATTGTCAAGGCAAGCTGGCGAGAATTATAAGTATCCTTTGATTCCCTTTCACATTTGTTTTTCATTTTAGAAAGATGACCTATGACTTATTTAGAAACATCTGGATATCTTGAGGCATCTTCTAAGAACTCCCTCCTTATTAAAGACTCAAATATATACGAGTGCTTGGGAAGTAAGCGGCATAATTATGACTAGAATTGTAAGTGGAGTAGATACTGCTTCAGCCATGTCTTATGTTTTGCAGTGTTTAAAAGGATCACCTAGCTGTTGCCTGACTTCATATAGTTGTCCCTGACCTGGTTAAGAAATGGGAAGCATTTAACCAGCCACCTATTCTGAAGGTGAAGGTGAAGTCGCTCAGTTGTGTCCGACTCTTTGTGACCCCATGGACTGTAACCTACTAGGCTTCTCTATCCATGGGATTCTCCAGGCAAGAATACTGGAGTGGATTGCCATTTCCGTCTCCAGGGGATCTTCCCGACCCAGGGATCGAACCCAGGCCTCCCACATTGGAGGCAGACGCTTTAACCTCTGAGCCACCATCAAATCTGAAGGATGTTATTAGAAGGGGCACTTGACAATAAACTCTTTCTGGATTCTTTAGTGGGTATAAAATAATACTATGCAATTGTGAGTCTCTGGGTAACTTACATGTCCTTGAACCTCAATCTGCCCCCTAAATGGCATGTGTTGGAATAGTTATTTTAGTTTCAAACAATAGAAACAAAACTTGGCTAATTTCAGCCAATAAATTAAAATAATAGAGTAGGAAAGTTACTAGAAAGGTTTTGAGGGTTCTCATAAGTATCTCACCAGAATACTGCCATTAACGCCCTTCAGCTCCACTCACTCCAAGCCTCATTGTCTCTCCAAACCAGATTTCAAATACCTGGAGCGAAGAAACCTACTTCTTGTCAAATTCCATCAGACTAACACCACTTTGGCAGCAGATTTCCCTATTTTTTTTTTTTGAAGGACTTTAACTCTTGTTCCTGGGATGTATGTGGCACAGGATTGAACATCTTCATAAATAAGGGTGTTCCTTTCTTTCCATTTCATGTATATTTACTTCTGGTAAATCCCTTGGGGTGTGAGGATGAAAGAAGACCAGTGTGTTAGTTCCAGGTTCTGTATAAAGCCAGGGCAAGTATAATCATCTCATTGTTATTATTCCCGAGAAAATGATGTTTTCTCCTCTTTTCCTACTATGTAGACCTAGTCTCCAAATTAATACTCTGATTTCATCTCCACTTTCCAGGTATGCACCCCCCCCCTTTTGTTTTTTAATATCTAGTGAAACGGCACTGAAGGGGGAAAGCATAATGATTGGATACTTTTGATAGATATTTGTTGCTCTGATGCATGCTTAGCATTTGAGCCTTTTCTGATAGGGTCCTTTCGCTCCTACATAAATAGAAAGGACCAGGTACTTTCTCTCCTTACCTCCATGGCAGCCAGAGCATTATCAGAAGGCCTAAACTTGACCAGTAGTAATTGTCACTGGAATAAATTGAAATATTAGACCCAATTCTTTATCCTACCCTGTATCTGTGACTTTTGCTATGTGACTTCACAGCTCTGCTCTTTACAGGTGAAATGTTTTTCATTGTCCCCTTGACTTTGGGTTTGCCATGTGACTTGGACTTGCCAATGGAATGTTAATAGATTTGCTCTGTGGAAATTCAAAAACTACCTACACAACTTGACTTACCATCTTGAATTTCTACCATCATCATGAGAAGGCATGTCAAGCAGTCGACAGATGCGAGAAAAATGAGAGGAAAGGAGTTTAAATTGAACCCAAGTTCAAGTTTGGAGTCAAGTATAGCTTAAATCAGCTAATCTCCAACTTACTCACAAATGAACAAAAGTAAAATATATTAAGCCATTGACCTGCCTCTTGAGAAATCTGTATGCAGGTCATGAAGCAACAGTTAGAACCGGACATGGAACAACAGACTGGTTCCAAATAGGAAAAGGAGTACGTCAAGGCTATATATTGTCACCCTGCTATTTAACTTCTATGCAGAGTACATCATGAGAAATGCTGGGCTGGAGGAAGCACAAGCTAGAATCAAGATTGCCAGGAGAAATATCAATAACTTCAGATATGCAGATGATACTACCCCTGTGGTAGAAAGTGAAGAAAGAACTAAAGAACATCTTCGTGAAAGTGAAAGAGGAGAGTGAACAAGTTGGCTTAAAGTTCAACATTCAGAAAACTAAGATCATGGCATCTGGTCCTATCACTTTATGGCAAATAGATGGGGAAACAGTGGAAACAGTGTCAGACTTTTTTTTTTTGGGGGGGGGGCTCCAAAATCACTGCAGATGGTGACTGCAGCCATGAAATTAAAAGACATTTACTCCTTAGAAGGAACGTTATGACCAACCTAGACAACATATTAAAAAGCAGAGACGTTACTTTACCAACAAATGTCCATCTCATCAAGGCTATGGTTTTTCCAGTAGTCATGTATGGATGTGAGAGTTGAGCTATAAAGAAAGCTGAGCACTGAAGAATTGATGCTTTTTCACTGTGTTGTTGGAAAAGACTCTTGAGAGTCCCTTGGACTGCAAGGAGATCCACCGAGTCCCTCCTAAAGGAGACTAGTCCTGGGTGTTCATTGGAAGGACTGATGTTGAAGCTGAAACTCCAATACTTTGGCCACCTGATGAAAGAACTGACTCATTTGAAAAGACCATGATGTTGGAAAGATTGAAGACAGGAGGAGAAGGGGATAATGGAGGATGAGATGGTTGGATGGTGTCACCAACTCAATGGAGATGAGTTTGAGTAGACTCTGGGAGTTGGTGATGGGCAGGGAGACCTGGCGTGCTGTGGTCCATGGTGTTGAGAGGAGTCAGCCACAACTGAGTGACTGAACTGAACCAAAGCCACTAAATTTTAGTGTTATGCAGCTCCTGTGTGACAACAGTTGACCAATACACTGAGTATTGGGATGTTGTAGCCCATGATGCATAGGGACAGTGACAATGAAGAATTTATTTCATTCAGAGAGACTGCACTCAGGACAAGTGATGGGGTGCTGATAACAAAACTCATTGTGCAGCCGAGGTATTAACTTGGCTGAGATTTTGGCTACCTAGCTTCCCTCTGTTCTTGTCTGATTTCCTTCCCTGGTTTGCGGGTCATCTGGGTTATTCTGTGAGATAAGTAATATCCTTCCAGTAATTTTTTTTCTGTTTAGTTTGGTATGTGTTGTTTGCAACTTTGTCTGATTTTTTTTGCCCTTTTATTTCACTGGAAAGTGAAAGATTTGGAAAAGCAGAGGGTGAAAGAGGCCAGTAGTGGAAGAAGGAGCATGAGTTCATGGGTCTATAGTTCTGATGGCAGGGTCTGGAGAATTTCTGTGCAGTGTAAGGTGAGATTTTTATTTTAGGTTTCTGACCAACTTTCAATGATTCCTACTTTCACATTGAGCGTGTGAGTAATAGGGTTAGTGAGTAGGTTATCTTTCAAAAAGATTAACCAAAGTATTTCAGTCAGTAAATTATGTTCATCCACAATCTTAAAACTAATCAGTTATGTCTCACTAACACTTCTATTCCTTATCTAATTGTTAATACTTAGATACTTTTTTGATATGTGCAGAATTCCTAGTGAGCAAGGTAGAAGAAATCATTAGGTCAGAAAGAAGACTTCAGTCATTAACCACAACTTCTATATAATAAGTTTCTTCAAATGGCATTCATTAACCTGGCTTCAGTAATTAATAGAATTTGTAAAAAAAAGTTTTAAATGTCTGAAGCTATACATAACGCTAGAAAATCATTCATGCTCAGGTTTTCTTACTAAGACTTATCAAGTGCTTCATGTTTTCAAAAGCTTCAAAGTATACATAATTGAATGGTGTAACAAATACTAAATTCCCTAAGTATTGTATTAGGGATGTAATGTGAATGGAGATATGTTTGCCCTTATTGCATTAACCAGAGAATCAGGTTATTTCATAAAGTTGACATCTTTGTGCCATGTCATTGAGGAGAGATGTATTTTATTTCATTTAAGATAGAAAAGAATCAAGTTTCATTGCTCAAAAAAATAAAATAAAATAAAATAAACTCATTTACTTAGCATTAATTTTACATTCAGTGTAAGGCACTTATTTCTGTAACTTGGATCACACTCACTGTGTTGTATATGTAAAACCTTCATTGACTAGTATATACATTTTAAGTTTATTATCTTTTGCCTTTACACAAAACCCTTGGCAGACTAGTCTTAATGCATATATGTTCAAGATAACTAAGTCTGTTTCTTGTCAGTTGTAAATTTAAATGATTTACTTTTCTTGATGGTTGAAAATGCTTGAAGTCGGGGCATTAGGGGCTAAATTCAGTCCATTTGTGCTTCTTCAAAGAATTTAGAATTTACATGATAGATGAAAGTTTACTAAATACTGTTCACATTCTGGATTTAGAGAGGTAAATAAGGAGTGCCTATCCTGAAATACATTAAATTCATATGAAACATCTAGTTTGAGAAAACGAGTATGGGAGAAAGTGGGGAAAAGGGAAGATTAGAGCAATAGAGATAAAATGACAAAGACCTTTTATGTTCTCATGGGAATGAAACAAAGAGAGGGAAAAAATCAATAAAGCAAGCTGAAAAAGGAGTCTGATGGCCTGAAAACACAAGCATGAAGAAAAAAAGTAGAGCATGAAATTCAGCTGTACATTTGTTGCTGTTTATTTTATCATTATGTTTACCATAAAAATGCAGATTTAAAAAATAAAAGGGAAGAAAAACCACTGTTATTCCTACCCCCAGAGAAAGTCATTCTTTGCATGTTGGTATATATTTTTATAGTCTTTTCCTATAAGTGTGTGTGTGTATGTGTGCCCATATACACCCAGAGGATTTTTTTACACTAAGGGACTGGATTCTATAAAGTGTTTTGTAATGTGATTTCATCACTTAATGTATTACATGCATCTTTTCATGCCAAAAACTCTCTTCAAATATACATTTAAAGGGTGCATAAATATTCCATTTTGTAGAGTAAACAAATAAATGAATGTTATCAAAATTTCCTGTAAATGGATCCCTCACAACTTCCATTATTAAAATGGAGCTACAGACCCACTGCACTTTGCGTCAGTGAAAAACTGTACAAGCAGAGGCATCGGTAGGCTAGAGGGCGGTTTCTTCTGGGGGTGCTTTGCTTAGCCTGATGATCTACAGCGCTCCCCAGTTGGGCTCATTTCCCAGGTTCCTATTCTGATGTTATTCTGTCTCTCTCACTTCCCAGATGCCTAATTCCTTTTGCCCAGTGTGGGGAAACACCTCTGTTTCATCTGGTGTCCTGCAAAGTTTGATGGAACTGGATCCAAGCACGGTGCTTCAGTGGCTGATCTCCACGTCTAACGCACACAGGTACTTCTCTGAAGACACATGGTCTTGGGGGAAGGAGTGATTTAAAATGCATTGTGCCCGACTTTGCTGCCCATGGATAAAATATAAATGTTAAGCTTTTTAAGGGTGTGACTTTCAGTTAGATGTGAAGTGGGGTGATATTTCCAAGTGCCTTTGAAATAATCAGAAGTGAGCAGTCAGTTCTTTTGTGTGCATGAGCCTCTTTTAAAACTTTTCATTTATTTTGGGCTGTGCGGGGTCTTTGTTGCTGCGAGGGCTTTTCTCTGGTTGTGGCAGCGGGAGCTGCTTTCTAGTTGCAGTCTTGGCTTCTTACTGCGGTGCTCTCT
This sequence comes from Madoqua kirkii, assembly GCA_006408675.1. NCBI lineage: Eukaryota > Metazoa > Chordata > Mammalia > Artiodactyla > Bovidae > Madoqua > Madoqua kirkii. Next base: position 3,644 of record SJYC01022587.1, on the reverse strand, counting down.
TGCCGCAGCGCACGGGCTCTAGGGCATGTGGGCTTCAGCAGGTGCAGCACGTGGGTTTCAGTAGTTGTGGCCCCCAGGCTCTAGAGTTGTGCCCAGGCCTCGTTGCTCCACGGCATGTGAGATATTCTTGGATCAGGGATCAAACCCATGTCTCCTGCCCTGACAGTTGGATTCTTAATTATTGAGCCACCCAAGGAAGCCTCTGTCTCTTATTTTGAAAAGGATACCTACCTGTTCATGCAGACCTAAGTGAAAAAGAATATGCACTTAACTTACGTATCTGTGCAATATAAATTAATCTTAGAGGACAGTGATGTGATTTGTGCCATGTTGTCCCTTTATAAATATGTCATTCCAAATATCCAGTAACAGTCTATAGGCTATATAAATTGTATATAAATTATTATACCGTATAGCAGAATACTCTCCAATTATTTAAAATGGTATAATAGCAAAAATCTATAATTTGTGTAGAGATGTTCAGGATGTATTATTTTTTCAGGTTTTATTTTTTTATTATTATTATAATTAAAAAATTTAAATTTAATTTTCATTATTTTTCATAGTTGATTTACAATGTTGTATTAATTTCAGGTGTGCAGTAAAGCAATTCAATTGTTCATATACGTATATTTATTCCTTTTTAGATTCTTTTCCCATATAGGATATTACAGAATATTGAGTAGAGTTCCCTATACTATACAGTAGATCCTTGTTGTTTATCTCTTTCAAATACAGTAGTGTGTGTATATTAATCCTAAACTCCTAATTTATCTCTCCCCCAACCTTTCCCTTTTGGTAACCATAAATTTGCTTTCTAAGTTATAAGTCTATTTTTGTTTTGTAAATAAATTCGTTTGTGTCACTTTTTTAGATTCCACATGTAAATGACATCGTATGATATTTGTCTCTCTCTGACTTACTTCACTTAGCATCATAATCTCTAAGTCCATCCATGTTGCTGTAAATGGTATCACTTCATTGTTTTTATGACTGAGTAATATTCCATCACATGTAAGTATAACATTTTTTTAATCCATTTCTGGACATTTAGATAGCTTCCCTATCTTGGCTACTGTAAACAGTGCTGCAGTGAACATTGGTGCATATCTATTTTTGAATTATGCTTTCCTTTGGATATATGCCCAGGAGTGGAATTACTGGATCACACAGTAGTTCTACTTTTAGTTTCTTTTAAAAATTTTATTGAAGTATAGTTGACCCACAGAATTGTGTTAGTTTCAGGTGTATAACAGAGTGACTGAACCATACGTATACATGTATTCATTCTTTTTCAGATTCTTTTCTTATATATGCTATCACAGAAAACTGAATAGAGCTCCCTGTGTTATATAGTAGGTCCTTGTTTGTTATCTATCTTACGTATAGTAGTGTGTGAATGTTAATCCTAAGCTCTTGATTTGTTCCTCACCCCAACATTTTCTCTTTGATAACCGTAAGTTATTTTGACATCTGTAAATCTATTTCTGTTTTGTAAATAAGTTCATTTCTGTTGTCTTTTGAAATTAGATTCCACTAATGAATGGTATCATTTATTTGTTGGCTTGCCTAGCACTCAGTGGTAAAGAATCCGACTGCAATTCAGGAGACACGGGCTTGGTCTCTGGGTCAGGAAGATCCCCTGGAGAAGAAACGACAATGCACTCCAGTATTCTTGCCTGGAGAATCCCATGGACAGAGAGCCTGGTGGGCTATAGTACATGGGGCTGCAGAGTCAGACACAACTTATCAACTAAACCACTACCTTATATATTTTGTCTCTTTAGGTATGTTTCGGAGAAGGCAATGGCACCCCACTCCAGTACTCTTGCCTGGAAAATCCCATGGACAGAGGAGCCTGGTAGGCTGCAGTCCATGAGGTTGCTAAGAGTCGGACACGACTGAGCGACTTCACTTTCACTTTTCACTTTCATGCACTGGAGAAGGAAATGGCAACCCACTCCAGTGTTCTTGCCTGGAGAATCCTAGAGATGGGGCAGCCTGGTGGGCTGCCAACTATGTTGTTGCATAGAGTTGGACATGACTGAAGTGACTTAGGAGCAGCAGGTATGTTTATTCCTAGCTATCTTATTCTTTTTGATGTGATGGTAAATGGAATTGTTTCCTTAATTTCTCTTTTTGATCTTTTGTTGTTAATGTATAGGAATGCAAGAGATTTCTGTGTATTCATTTTGTATCCTGCACCTTTAGCGAATTTATTAATGATCTCTAGTAGTTTTCTGGTAGCTTTTTAAGGATTTTCTATGTATAGTATCGTGTCATCTGCAGAGACAGCTTACTTCTTTTCTAATTTGGATTTTATTTCTTCTCTGATTCCTATGGCTAGGACTTCCCAAACTATGTTGAACAAAAGTGGGAAAAGTGGAAAGAGTCCACTCTTTTTTTCCCCATTTCTAATTATTATTAGAAATAATAAATTTCATTTATTATTAAGTTTTATTCTAAAATAAACATGGAAGGTACTAGACCTAGTTAAAAGAAAGCATAGAATTTGATTGAGGGTTTCTAAAATGGACTTGCATAAATGGAGGTATATACCCTGAAATCACAGTGTTACAAATATGAAACCTTTATCAAATTAGTATATGAATTTACTATAAATATTTGGCAAACCGATACAATCATATCTTTGTCCTATTCCTGATACTAGATGAAATGCTTTCAGATTTTCACTACTGTGAATGATGCTAGCTGTGTTTGCCAGGTGAATGATGTTAGATGTGAGTTTGCCATATATGTGAGTTTACTATATTGAGGTAAGTTTCCCTATGCCCACTTTCTGAAGAGTTTTTCATAAAAGGATGTTGAATGTTATTAAAAGCTTTTAATTGTATTAAAAGCCTTTTCTGTATCTATTGAGATAATCACATGGCTTTTATTCTTCAGTTTATTATTATGGTGTATCACAATGATTGATTTGCAAATATTGAATCCTTGGATCCTTAGGACAAATCCCACTTGATCATGGTGTACAATCCTTTTACTATATTGTTATATTTGGTTTGCCAGTTTTTATGTTGAGGATTTGTGTCCATCTTCATCAGTGATATTGGCCTGTATTGTGTGTGTGTGTGTGTGTGTGTGTGTGTGTGTGTGTGTGTGTGGTATCTTTTGTCTGATTTTGTTACTAGAGTGATGCCTCATGGAATAAATTTGGGAGTGTTCTTCTGCAAAATTTTGGAAGAGTTTCAGAAAGATACGTGTTATCTTTTCTCTAAATGTTTGATAAAACTGAACTATGAAGCTATCTGGTCCTATACTTTCACTTTTGGGGAGTTTTAAAATTACTGTTTCAATTTCAGTACATGTGACTGGTCTGTTCAGATTTCTTATTATGTTTCTTCCTGGTTCAGTCTTTTTAGGTTGTACCTTTCTAAGAATTTTTCTATTTCTTCTAGTTTGTTCATTTTATTGGTATATAGTTGCTTGTACATTTCAGTCCAGTCGCTCAGTCGTGTCCGACTCTTTGCAGTCCCATGAATTGCAGCACGCCAGGCCTCTCTGTCCATCAGCAACTCCCGGAATTCACTCAGACTCACGTCCATCAAGTCAGTGATGCCATCCAGCCATCTCATCCTCTGTCAGCCCTTTCTCCTCCTGTCCCCAATCCCTCCCAGCATCAG
>SJYC01022586.1:0-22193 GCA_006408675.1 Madoqua kirkii | reverse complement strand
CTAACTGTTGCTTCCTGACCTGCATACAGATTTCTCAAGAGACAGGTCAGGTGGTCTGGTATTCCCATCTCTCTCAGAATTTTCCAGTTTACTGTGATCCACACAAAGGCTTTGGCATAGTCAATAAAGCCGAAACAGATGTTTTTTGGATCTCTCTTGCTTTTTCCATGAATAGTAGTCTCTTATAACCGTTTGTATTTCTGTGGTGTTGGTTGTAACTTTTTTCATTTCTAATTTTATTGATCTGAATGCTCTCTCTTTTTTGTTGATGAGTATGGCTAGAATTTTGTCAGTTTTATCTTTTCTAAGAGCTAGCTTTTAGTTTCATCAGTGTTCTTCAGTGATACTGGCCTGTAATATTTTACTGTTGTTTTGTTTCTACTTTTGTGTCTTCCCTGATCTTTATAATCACTTTCCTTCTACTAACTTTGGTTTTGTTCTTCTTTCTTTCGTTGCCTTATGTGTAAGTTAGGATGTTTATTTGAGATTTTTCTTGTTTCCTCAGGTAAGACTGTATTGCTATAAACTTCCCTCTTAGAATGGCTTTTGCTGTATCCCATAGGTTTGGGGTCTGTTTTTATTGTCATCTGTCTCTAGGTATATTTTGCTTTTCTCTTTGATTTCTCTAGTGATCACTGGTTATCTAATAAATATTGTTTAGCCTCCACATGTTTTTTTTTTATAGTTTTCTTATAATTTACTTCTAATATCACAGTGTTGTGGTTGGAAAAGATGCTAGTTATAATTTTAATTTTCTTAAATTTACCAAGGGTTGTTTAGGGACCCAGCATGTGATCTATCCTGGAAGATGGGAAAAAATGTGTATTCTGCTGCTTCCGGATAGAGTGTTTAAAAAATATCAATTATGTTCATCTGGCCTAATGTGTCATTTAAGATCTGTGTTTCCTCATTGATTTTCTGTCTGTATGATCTGTCCACTGGTGAAAGTGGGATGTTAAAGTCCCCTACTATTATTGTGTTACTGTAGATTTCTCCTTTTATGGTTGGTAGCATTTGCATTATATATGTGGTGCTCCTATGTTGGGGGCATATATTTTCTTGGGTTGATCTCTTGATCATTATGTAGTATCTTTCTTTCTCTTGTAACAGTCTTTATTTTAAAGTCTATGTTGTCTGATATGAGTATTTCTCCTCCAGCTTTCTTTGGATTTCTATTTGCCTGGGATGTCTTTTTTCATCTGCTCATTTTTAGTCTGTGTGTGTCCATAGATCTGAGGTGGGTCTATTGTAGAGGGCATATATACAGGTTTTGTTGTGTATCTATTCAGCTTGTCCATGTCTTCTGGTTTGAGCATTTAATTCAGTTACATTTATGGTAATTATTAAAATGTATGTTCTTATTGCCATTTTGTTCAGTTCAGTCACTCAGTTGTGTTCGACTCTTTGCAACCCCACAGACTGCAGCACACCAGGCCTCCCTGTCCATCACCAACTCCCTGAGTTTACTCAAACTCTTATGTCCATTGAGTCGGTGATGCCATCCAACCATCTCATCCTCTGTCATCACCTCCTCCCGCTTTCAATCTTTCCCATCATCAGGGTCTTTTCAAATAAGTCAGTTCTTCACATCAGGTGGCCAAAGTATTGGAGTTGCAGCTTCAGCACCAGTCCTTCCAATGAATATTCAGGACTGATTTCCTTTCGGATGGACTGGTTGGATCTCCTTGCAGTCCAAGGGACTCTCAAGAGTCTTCGCCAACACAGTGAAAAAACATCAATTCTTCAGTGCTCAGCTTTCTTTATAGTCCAACTCTCACATCCATACATGACTACTGGGAAAATCATGGCCTTGACTAGACGGACCTCTGTTGGCAAAGTAATGTCTCTGCTTTTGAATAGGCCATCTAGGTTGGTCATAACTTTTCTTGTAAGGAGCAAGCGTCTTTTAATTTCATGGCTGCAGTCACCATCTGCAGTGATTTTGAAGCCCAAGAAATATAAATCTGTCACTATTTCCATTGTTTACCCATCTATTAGCCAGTTATGTGACCAGATGCCATGATCTTAGTTTTCTGAATTTTGAATTTTAAGCCAATTTTGTCACTCTCTTTCACTTTCATCAAGAGGCTCTTTAGTTCTTCTTCACTTTCTGCCATAAGGGTGGTGTCATCAGCTTATCTGAGGTTATTGATAATTCTCCTGGCATTCTTGATTCCAGCTTGTGCTTCATCCAGCCAGGCATTTCTCATAATGTATTCTGCATATAAGTTAAATAAGCAGGATGACAATGTAGAGCCTTGATGTAACCTTTCTCAATTTGGAACTATTCTGTGGTTCCATGCCCAGTTCTAACTGTTGCTTCTTGACCTGCCTACAGATTTCTCAGGAGGCAGATAAGGTGGTCTGGTATTTCCATCTTTTTAAAGAATTTTCCACAGTTTACTGTGATCCACATAGTCAAAGGCTTTGGTGTACTCAATTAAGCAGAAGTACATGTTTTTTTGGAAATCTCTTGCTTTTTTCTATGATCCATCGGATGTTGGCAATTTGATCTCTGGTTCCTCTGCCTTTTCTAAATTCAGTTTGAACATCTGGAAGTTCATGGTTCATGTACTGTTGAAGTCTGCCTTTGAGAATTTTGAGCATTACTTTGTAGCATGTGAGATGAGTGCAAATTGTGCAGTAATTTGAGAGTCTTTGTCATTGCCTTTCTTTGGGATTGGAATGAAAACTGACCTTTCCCAGTCAAGTAGCTACTGCTGTTTTCCAATTTGCTGGCATACTGCATGCAGCCCTTTCACAGCTTCATCTTTTAGGATTTGCAATAGCTCAACTGAAATGCCATTTTGTTAATTATGTGGATTTTTAAATGTTTGTTTCTACCCTTCCTCTTCTGTTCTTTTCTCTTGTGCATTGATGACTAACTTTAGTGTCGTGTTTGGATTGCCTTTTTTTGGTGTGTGAATCTATTGTGTTTGGATTGCCTTTGTGTGTATCTATTGTAGCTTTTTGGCTTGTGATTCCCATTATGCTTTGATATACCAGTCTCTGTGTGTACAAGGTTGTGTTTTGTTGGCCTCTTAATTTCAAATGCATTTCCAATATCCTGCATTTGTACTTTCCTAGCCTCTCAATTGCTGGTTTAGATATCATTCATGTGTGAATGATTTCCCACATGCCTTTACTAGTGAGCTTTCCCATCCTCCTAGTGTATTTTTCATTTTAGTTATTCTATTTTTCATCTCTGTTTGCCTGTTAAGTCTTTTTTATTAAACAACTCTTGTGTCTTTTAAATCTGTGCCTCCATTCTTTTTCCAAGATCTTGAGTCATCTTCACTATCAGTACTCTAAATTCTTTTTTCAGGTAGCTTGCCTGCCTCTACTTCATTTAGTTGTTCCTGGGAATTTTGATCTTGTTCCTTCATCTCAAATATATTCTGCTGCCCTCTTATTCTGTCTCATTTTCTGTTTCTGGTCTCCTTTCTGCTGACTGCAGGATGGTATCTCCTCTTGTTTCTGTGCCTGCCCCTGGGTGGGTGAGTTTTGTCTTGGAGTTTGTTCAGACTTCCTCGTGGGAGGGACTATGCCTGCTCACTGATGGGGGTTCGGTCTTGTCCTTCAGGTGGGAAGGGCTATCAAATAGTATGTTTAGAGGTGGCTGTGCAATCAGTATAGTTTCACAGTCTGTCTGATGATGGATGGTGCTGTATTCCTATTCTGCTGATTGGCCTGAAGCATCAGGAGCCTGTAGCTGTTGGGTAGGACCAGGTCTTGATGCCAAAATTGTGACCTTTGGGAGTGCTTACTCTAATCAATATTCTGAGGTCTCTGCCACCAGTGTTCCCCCACCTCACAGCCCCCTCGCGAGCTACAGCCTGTCCTCGCTTCCCTAGGCAACCCTCCCAAGCCTCGTAGGTAGGTTTGGCCCAGACTCCTGTGGAATTTCTGCTTTGGACTTGGTCCCAGTGCCTATGTATCCTTGTGTGTACCCTCCAAGAGTGGAGTCGTTATTTCCCTCAGTCTTACGGAGCTCTTTCACTTAGCCCTCTGCCTTCAAAGTCAAATGCTTTGGGGATCCCTCTTCCAGATACCAGACTCTCAGGCCAGGAAACCTGACATGGGGCTCAGAGCTCTCATTCATGTTGGGGAACCTCTGTGACATAATTATTTTCCAATGTGTGGGTCACCCACTCAGTGAGTATGGAATTTGCTTATATTGCTAAAGCGCCCCTCTTCCCATCTCTTTTTGGCTTTTTCTTTGTCTTTGGGTATAGACGATCATTTTTGGTATGTTCAAGTCTTTTTTGTCAATGGTTGTCCAGGAGTTGTGATTTTGGTGTTTTCATGAAAGGAGGTTAGGTCAAATCCCTTTACTCTGCTGTCTTGTTCAGGAATCTTCCATGATGTATTGTTAATTGAGGAGGGTACAAAAACATGTATTTTGTCCTAGTGTGTAAAAATAAATTGTATGCTTTACCTTTACATGCATGTCTTTACATGACTATCTTTATATGAATTGTTAATGGTAGTTGCTTTTAGACTGTTAGGATTACTGGAAACTTTTTTCTTTCTTTTTGTGTATTTGTATTTTTAAGTTTTCTATAATCATAGATTTAACTTTTGCAGTGAGAAAAAAAAATTGAAGGGCCTCATTGCACCATCTCTCAACCAGATGACTTATCATTTAGAGGTCACCATTCTCTTAAAAGGCAGAAATTTCAATAATTTCAATAGCAGAAATCAGAAATATCTCCCACTGAGTGATTCATACTATTCTAGAATGATGAGGGGTAAGGGGCTGCTATATTATTAGCATATTGTCTTGGATTTTTGCAAGTAAAAATGTTTGGATGGCAGAGAGTTGGGGGTAATGATTAGCAATTAAAGGCCTAAAAGTTATTTTCTTTGTATTTTTTTACTCCTTTTCTTTCAAGTTGATGTGGACATTTCCCTTTGCATTGTGTAGCTAATAGGTGAGCTGATTTTTGCTGATATTCAGAGTAAGTTAATCTCATGATTAGGCAAAAAAAAAAAAAAAAAAGTAATAAGCACATGCTTCCTGAATATTTTCTACTAAAATAACCACTGTTGTAATCACATTCTGTCTCCCATAAGTCTTTAAAATGATCAAAGTGAGCCCTCACAGAGTTTCTGGCAAGGTGAATTCCTGTGTACATTTCACAAAGTACAACTTCCAAGCACAGTGGGGTTTCCAAGAATATGCCTGGAAAAAATCAAATGAATCTTCACTCTCTAAGAGCTCTGTCTCTGTTTAACCAACTGCTGAGAAATATAAGTGGGAGCCAGTGAAGAACAACCTGTTCTATAAATACAGGCTAGTCATTAGTTTTTAGAGTTGGTCAAGCTTTTAAAGATCATCAAACTCCAATCTGAGAAAGAGGAGACTTTCCCCAAAATTCTGTATCTATTGTACAGATGGTGGCTCCCTTATCACCATTTTCCCACTATATAAGTGAAGGAGAACTGTGTTCATTTTCTTAAGCTGAAGTTCTATTACCTCACTCATATCTCTCATTATGCCTTTTGGTATTTATGCTACAACTGCAACTACGATATACCTCAGTGGAAGGAAGAAGTGGAGTAGGATTTGTAACATGAGCTATACCAGATTATGTGAATGAGAATATTATTTTCCCACTATATAAGTGAAGGAGAACTGTGTTCATTTTCTTAAGCTGAAGTTCTATTACGTCACTCATATCTCTCATTATGCCTTTTGGTATTTATGCTACAACTGCAACTACGATATACCTCAGTGGAAGGAAGAAGTGGAGTAGGATTTGTAACATGAGCTATACCTAGATTATGTGAATGAGAATATTAAATCTGGCTTCCCTGGTGGCTCAGACGGTAAAGCGTCTGCCTGCAATGCGGGAGACGAGGGTTCGATTCCTGGGTCAGGAAGATCCCCTGGAGAAGGAAATGGCAATCCACTCCAGCACTCTTGCCTGGAAAATCCCATGGATGGAGGAACCGGATAGGCTACAGTCCATGGGGTCGCAAAGAGTTGGAGACGACTGAGTGACTTCACTTTATTATTTTATTTTTTAATAAATAAAAACTTATTAATATTAAATACTCAGGGACGTGTACGTCCAGTCACTCAGTTGTGTCTGACTCTGTGACCCCTTTTTTTACTCCTTCTTTTCTTTCAAGTTGATATGGACATTTCCCTTTGCAAGGTGTAGCTAATAGGTGAGCTGATTCTTGCTGATATTCAGAGTAAATTAATCTCATGATTAGGCAAAAGGAGAAAAAAAAAAGGTAACAAGCACATGCTTCCTGAATATTTTCTACTGAAATAACCACTGTTGTAATCACATTCTGTCTCCCGTAACTCTTTAAAATGATTAAAGTGAGCTGGGCTGTAGCCCGACAGGCTTCTCTGTCCATGGGATTCTCCAGGCAAGAACACTGGAGTGGGTTGCCATTTCCTACTCACAGGGATGTATTCCCTTTCAAAAAAAATTAAGCAAAAGAATCCAGTTCACTTCAGTTTTAAATCTCAACAAGTTTGTTTTCTGAGAGCTAGTTTCTCTAGATGTCTAGAACTAAAAGACAACATTTTTGGATGGACAGAAAAATTTCATATCCCTATGAAATAGACAGTGTTAATATGCTTAAGTAGAAAGAAACCATCTGTAGAATTAGTGATACATAACTAAGGTTCTGTAAAGTCTGCTGGTGTACCAGCGCTAGCTCACCAGTACCTTCCAAAGACCACTTATTTCCTTGTAACTCCATTGGGTGAGATTCAGAGTGTCCAAGATCATCTATCATTTTGTTGGACTTCAGTCTCTCTGCTTCACGGCTAAGCTATTTATGTAACATTATTCCACATGGGAAAGTCCAGCTGTTAAAGTTTTAGAAACAGGAATAAGAACACATTTTTATTAGATCTTTCATCTTGTCTACAGTGTGTTTTTCTTGGTTTAAATATGAAAACAGTATGCTAGCTCCTCTGCCATAACTCACTCTCCTGTACATGTCTTTGGAGGAGGAGAATGCCTGTGTTGCACTTCAGGGGTTCCAGAAGGAGGCTTATATAAAACCGAATCTGAAATCAATGTGGGGGATTATACAGTCACCTGTTGAGTTTGAACTCATATGCCTGGGGTAGGCACTGCAGAGGTAAAAAACAACTATGGATTGGTAGGAGCAAGGGAAGCGATTGAGTCAAAGAGGAGTTTAGGGGGTTAGAAAGTTTCAATAATAGACGGCAAGTTGTACTATTTTCAAAAATAAACTCAGAGAAGCAGATTTAGAAGGGATAAACAGCTTTGTTTCGAAAATGTTTTGAATTGCTGGGAGGCAATCCAAGTGGGTCTTAAGAGGGTGTGATGCCCTTGTAATGTGTCAGCCTGGTTGATACATTGCAAGCTTGGCCATCCTACATTTTCTAGAATTCTGTTTCTAGTTTCTTATACAGTTTGGTTTGAGTGGGCTAAGTGACAGTCTCATGTGAAATTTGGGGGGCAAAGGTGAAGCTAACCTTTTGTTAGTTCACACAGGTTGTCACAGATGCACTAACCTCATTAGCATGAGGCAACGGCTTGACCTATTAACTATTACAGTTTCTCCTTCAGTTTTTCTGAAACTGAAAATTGTGTTTAGCTCCAAAGTGATGGGCACTGGTTTCCTTCTGCAGGACATCCACAGCACCAAGATTAGAATAACTGACATGGGTTGCAGCCCATACTGAAACTTCTTGCCTGTCCTTCCATATTACCTACCCTGTGGATTTTAGTTGCAATATGAGATCCAAGGACAGCCTTATAGATCCTATACCTTTCACAATCAGGTATTGATTCATCCTTTATATGAGTCTCCCAACCTTTTCTATGGCTTAAAGCAACTGTGTTAACTTGGTCTGTTTTTCTATTTAACTTACACCAGACTTTGTCTCAGTTCATGCTAGTTTCTTATCAATTTCTCTACCTCAAGTCTCCAGTTCTTTCCCATCTCTCAGTCCTCAAGTATGCTGTTCCTTCTGACTCCTGGCTCATGCTCTTTTCATCTGCAAGTTTTAGCTCAGTCAACTTTATGGACTGGCCTTCTCTGACTACTCCATCTAAGTCATCCTTTGGTGTCTTCAAGGTCTTTACTAGAGGTTGTGTATGCTTACCTAATTATTTTGGTTAGCTGGTCTTCACTAGATTCTAGGTTATGTGATAGCAGCTTTGTCTTGTTCCACATTGGATACACTGACCCTGGCACACAGCCAATTCTCAAAAGATTCTTCTAGAGACAGAAAAGGAGTTATGAAGGAATCCACCATGTGTGGCAGACATGTAAGAGAGATTACTTTTCCATTCCTTGGGCATATAAAGATTATCCTCAATTCTACCCTTATTTCTGTTCTTCATTGAAAGTCAAATTAATTGCCCAGCAAGCGATTCAGGAGCCATCTCAATAGTTTAACTATGTCCAGTTTCCAATGTTAACAGATTCAATTACACCTCTTTCAAGGGATGCTTGTGAGGGCAATTAAATATAAAAACTAGTATTGGGGTTGCCAGTTTAGTGTGACTGCAGTTTTAAGTTATGGGTTTAGAACTATTGTTACTAAGTTATTTTGGCTTTGATTCAGTCAAAACTCAGAAGTGATCCATTAGAGATCTGAATGAGGTTTAGATTACATACTCATAAAACTAAATTTTCTATAAAACTCATCCAACTTTATTATCCTATATTTCACATTCTACAGCTCTCTTAATTTCATACTGTAAACTTCTTAAACATATTTTGTGAGTCAAAGTATTCTCATCACTTTCCAAGATTTAATAGAGTTTCCTCCATTTGGGAATAACATTAGCTACAAAGCGACCAAAGAATAAACAATACTTTTATTAAATAAAATCAAAAGGAAAATCCTATCCTGTTCTGCAAAGGCCCTAATGAAATGTTATATAGAGTGTTCTGTCTTCCAAACTTTGTCTCCAATGTCTAATCTTTTGGTGTTAAACCTTAAGTTTGCAGATCTCTTTAAAACTTCACTACTGCAAACATTCCTTTTTTGATTCCTTCTTGAAACACCTTATGCCTTAAATGTATCTTTATTCCTTTTAAAGCAGTTTGGTATCTTTGTAAATTATTTTTCCAGCATTTGGCCTACACAAACTATTTGATCAAAAATATTGAAGTGGCTTATAAATTGTACATTTTGGCAATTTGGGTACAAAACCTCAATCACGACATATTTGCTTCTAGGCTACTTCCCTTGCCAAGTAAAGCTCTAAAACAGTAGTGGTGTCTGGCTATTTTGTAGTTTCTGTGTGTTCTCATTCTCTACGAAGTATGTGTGAAGAGACTTACCCTTATTTCCAATATTATGTTTCTCTTTTTCCCTCCAAGCAATTCTGTTATGGTTGAGGATATTAATGCAAACCCTTTGAACAGAAAACAGATTTTGCTTTCCTACTATGTTAAACTCAATAGTCTCAAGCACAGCCATTTTGATTCTTGTGACGTAAGTTGAAAATCAGAAATTTGGTGATTTTTCTTTAGTCTTATATCAACTGGTAGTTACAATGAAGCAGTGAGGGTGGTTTAAAGTATACATTAAAGATCAACTAAGGTATTGCTTTTCTATTTGTATCTGAAGTACTTTTAGTTATAAACTCAAATAAAAATACAGTTGTTGCAATTTCATTTGGTTAAGTCAATTCTTTCCAGAACAGGTCTAACAAAGATTTGTTTGTGTAAATCGAGGACTGGGGAGAAAACAGAAGACCATACTATCCAAAGCAAGGCACATAGTACAGACATGTTTTATCATATTTTTCAACAAATGGTATAAATTGGCTAAATAATCTCACTCTGATGGATACTGCTCACAATTTTGATAGCTACTTGCCAGAATATTTGGGCATCTGAAGGCTCTTAGTTGAGGACAGGTTGAAAGTAACTTTCAACAATTAACTGTCACTTTCACTCAGAATCAGATTTCCAATCTCTGGAGGGAATTCATGACTTCGTATTTAGTCATTTAGACTCTTGAAGGCTCACTCAAAGAAACAGCAATATAATACTATAGACTGAATGGCTTTAAGATGCAAAGCAATATAAAAACTCCCCGAAACAAAACGTGACCATCCACAAATTAAAATGCAGGCAAAACAGAAACATATCTATTTGTATCCTACTCAAAAGCTGGCAATTTCAATACTTTTAATTTCTAAAACAATCCTTATTTATCTGACAAAAGACAAAAGTAGGAGGCTCTTGTGAGTTCATTTTGATTTTTATTACACACCACAGACATGTACACTAACCAGAGAGTAGGATGCTTCTTTGTACTCTCAAAACCACAGGAAATGCATTTATACCTACCCTCTTTTTTGCAATACTGGAGTGGCATTTCAGATTACCATCTTGGAACTGGTTTAGGGCAAAGTAAAGGAAACCATAGAAGGCAATATATATAGCATAATCATGAGCTATTTTTGGAAGCTAGTAGTATCGACTACTTCTATAGTAGCTAATAGTAGCTACTATAGTAGCTAGTAGCTAATAGTTATTCTCAGCAGACTGAGAATCACAGGGCTGTGCAGTATTAAAAACGCTATTACTCGGGTATTAATTTTGTTGTTTAGTCGCTAAGTCGTTTCCGACTCTTTTGAGACCCCATGGACTGTACTCTGTTAGGCTTCTCTGTCCATGGGACTTCCCAGGCAAGAATACTGGAGTGGGTTGCCATTTCCTTCCCTAAGGGATCTTCCCAACTGAGGGATCGAACCTGCGTCTAATGCATTGCAGGCAGATTCTTTACCACTGAGCCACCAGGGAAGCCCACTTCTTTTGTTCATCTACTCTTATTAGATAACAGGGAAAGTAAAAAAAGGGGAGTCTGTAAGAATCTTTCATTCTTGTTTTCAATTTCCTGTGATACAGTATCTTCTCAAAGGTTTTGAAAGGAACACATCTCCTTGTTTAGACTGAAAAGACTGGACATCTCTTCTGTGCACCCAGGAAACGTAGAAATTACAACCACCTTCCCTTGTGCACCTGTGCTTTCATAATCCTGACTACTCTTGGCATTGATAGAGTATGAGCCACAAAGTTCCTAAGAATACCTGACCTCACCTGTAAGTCCCCTTGGCTTTATATGCTATGCCCGTGTCTCTGAAGAGGATACGATTGTATTCTTGGTCCAAAATAAGGTTGGCATGGATACATTCAATCATTTTTACACATACACCAAGCGAGGAATTTTATTTTTTTCCAGAAAAAAATTTTTTTTTTTGGTCAGGCAGAAGAAAACACATTCCACTTCAATTTTGAGGTAGGAAATAGGTGGTAATGAGAAAAATACAGGACCGTCTAGGATCTAACCTCTCCACCTTTCTAGGTGAAGGTGAAGGTGAAGTCGCTCAGTCATGTCCAACTCTTTGCGACCCTGTGGACTGTAGCCTACCAGGCTCCTCCGTCCACCTTTCTAGGCTTATGTCTTAATGTAGTTGACCCTTGAATAGTGAGGGATAAGAGGTGCTGACCTTCTATGCAGTCCAAAATCTATGCATATCCTACAGTCTGCCCTCCATAACTATGCTTCCATATCCACAGGTTCAACCAACTTGGGGTTGTTTATTACTAAAGCATTTACTACTGAAAAAAACCCAACATGTAAGTGGAGCTACAGAGCTTAAACCTGTGTTGTTCATGGCTCAACTCCACTTCCCCAGTGGCTTTCACAGCAATCAAGGTACTGACAGTCCATAATATATATCCCTGGCGTATTTGCATACTGCTCTTAAATTCAGTTTAAGTATGCTTCTCTGGAACGAAGTTCATACCTCTGAACCATCACCTTTTTATTTTCTTCTAGAATCCTGGTATTATCTCGGTAATAAATGCTATCATATTGTACTTCATATAAATAACCTCATTTCTCTCTCATCTGCTACATTATGAACCACTAGAGTGAAGAAACTGTACTTGTCTTTCTGTCTTCACTGATAATAGACCAAAGGCATTCTAGTAATGCCTCTTAAAAATGTTGAAATATAAATATTCTATTTATAAGTGCTAGGTTTTTTCACAAAACTAGCCAGAGATCTGTTCATTTTTGACTTTGTGAACTTAGAGAAGTTAATTCATTCAAACCTCTATTTTGTCCTAGGTTAGAACTAGCTTGATCTGCATTTTTACTAAGATTATGGTGTCTATTACAAATTACATTCTACTACTTTTCCCAGCTTTATAAAAGGGCTATTTTGAATTTGATGATGCAAAGAACATTCAGGATAGTAGTGCCTGGCACAGCAGCATAAGCATTAACAGGATACTGGACTTGTATCTAAACTTTTTTAAGCCACAGATGGAATTCAACAGACTATGTGTTCTTTTGACTGATCATCTTTCTCTGATTGCCTGAAAAGAAGACTGCTCCTGCCACTGGTACAGCTGAGGCCAATCAGGAACTAAACATCAACACAAACATTCTAGGCATGCTGGAATCAAGATTCTGGAGCCAGAAAGGAGGTTAGGGAGAGTATTCAAACCTAGTAAACTGTGGACTTCAGTGCCCATCATCCCATCTGGTCTTACACCAAGGCTGTGTGTATACAGGCAGAACCTCTGATTTTTAAATTGATCCTTAATCCTCTTGTGCAACCTGCTAAGACCACAAAAGGAGTATCTGACTATTCTGGGGACTACCTAACTATCTACTCTGCCCTTTAGGTTAGACAACAGGATTCAGTGGTAACTCTTTGGAAAAAAAAAAAAAAAAAAGAATATGCTGACTGCCTTTTTCCCCACAGAATCCTGTGATTTTTTTCCCACCTCCCACAGATCTTATGTTTCAAAAAGTCAGAATGGAGTCAGAAATAAGCTGCTTCCCACTGTTCAGCACCTATACATAACTTTCCAAAGAAATTATTTCTACCTCTACTTCCACCTACCTCCTCTGAAATGACAACTTGAAGAGATATGTATGGAAAAACCAATACAATATTGTAATTAAACTCCAATTAAAATAAATTTATATTTAAAAAAAGAGACATCCTAGAACTGATTATCTAGAATATTCTTGCCCTCTTCATATTAGATTTGTGTTAGTAAACAACTAAAAAAGTTAGTTGACATAGCTTTAGGAAAATCTAGCTGGCAGCAGAGTTGGACAACAGATGGTCACTCAGAAACTAGACTCAGGAAGGTTACTTACTCTTTGTATGCTGATAAGAGTTCTATTTTGGGGAATACCCTGAAAATCCTTGACCTAATGCAACAGCCCAAGAGACAGTGCAGATAGGAACAATTATCCTAACCTGATTACCTGTCTAAGGCAAAATATACCAGTTTAAATCAGCTATAGAGAAGCCAGAAATGTACAATAAACAAAGATACTGACAGACTACAGAAGCTTTCATCTTTTGCAAAAAAAACCCAAAAACCCAAAAAAACACACAAAAACCAGCACAACATGTAATAAGATTTTCTAGATGTTTCCTAGAATTCTTACTAAGCACCTTAAAGTAGTCATAAAAATAAGTGACTTTTAGGTCTGTACTTTGTTTCTGCAGAAAGAGCTACTGGCAGGCTCATTTTATAATAATTCCAAACAGTTTTTTCTTAAAAAAAAGTTTAGTCTTATCTTTATGGCAATTAATAGCTGACAACAGTATCTAATTAAAACTGTAACATGCAATTTTTAGCTAAGAAGCTCTCCTTAGTTTTGAAATTTTAACTGAATTTTGGTCGAACCTTAAATGTTAACCATAAATGTGTAATAACTGCTCTACTACAAAATCTGTAAGTCACATTTCCAAAATTCCTGTTGCCTGGATGAAAATTATTGAAGGTTTTCCTTTATCAACAAAACTCAAAGACATTTATGCCATGGCATATGGTAAGTAGATTTGAAAGCTGTTTATCATCACTTACTAAGTTATATAAGATTCCAGTTCAAGTTGATATAGAAAACATAAACTAGATTGAGAGCAATGTATTAAAAAAACAAAAACACAGTTTGTATTTTGGGGTAATTAAAATGTACAGACCTAACACTAAAAAGAATGAAAAACACATCCAAGATTATCATTCTGTAATTGTTCTGTTTAGCTGTTTTTACTCTAAGCATGTAGTCTTATTTGCAGAATGACAGCTGGCCAAATTTTTGCTTAACACATTTATCCATACTTAACCAGAGGTTTCAGAGATAATAACACCAGTCAGGTATTCTGAATTATTTTATGTTAAATAGGAACATATTCTCAACAGTCTTAACATTTTTTCTAAAGTCACATCTATCTTCCTCCTTAAGAACTACATAGGCTTGTTTTAAATAGTTTAAACACCTGTAATAAACTACAGATTGCTAAAAGTAGAGGTACTCTGGTTAATGCTCAAAATGGTATGGTCAGAGGAAAAGCCAGCATTATTAAATATGAATGCAATCCTTACCAACACAAATTGAACCCCCCCCCCCAATAAAAAAGCTAGTCCAAAAAAAGGGTCTCATTCTATAAAGATTTATCATTTCCAAATCACAGTGAAAGGAACTTGAACAATTTACCAATTTTGTTTTCTACTATGTGCCTTAAAGATACCTCACTCAAAACTGGTATCTGGCACAACAGAATGACATATGCAGAATGTAATATTGTAGTGACAGTACTGAGGTTGATTGTTACAGACATATTTCAACTCTAAATATTAAATGTTACACCCTAATTATTTATATAGAACATTGGTCCAATAACAAAAATAGAGAACAGCAGCTGAAAGTGTAGCTCATTCAATGTTCAGAGATAAAAGAGTTAACCATTTTTTCCATTATTTTCAGCAGATCAGTCCCTTTTTGCATATTTAAATCTGATGGCGACTGAAGAATTCTGGCATTTTTCCAAGCTATTGTATGAAAAGGATGCTGAAGGCCATCACGATACAGCACACTGCAACATAAGGACTCTTCCGTTCACCTGGTGGAAAAAAGGTAGTTACACCAAGATAAGATTCTTGCCTATGAAATCCATACACTTAAGGGCAGGGGCAAAATGAACTACATGCAACATAAAAGTAAGTATACAACAGAATGAACTATAATGATACCCATCTAAGACCACCTCTTTGTCATGTCTTTAGAAAACACTGGATTAGCCATTTTAGTGCCACTGCATACACGTACATATTAAAAAATATAACAAAGAATGTAGGATAAAGACCCAAGGGAAATTATCTCAAAAAACTTATAAGGGGAAGAAAATAGCATTCCTGAATGAAAATAAACAAGTATTCAATAAAACTGCATTTAAAAAATCAACATCACATAGAATGTTAAAAAAACAAAACACACACATCAGAGAAAACTAAACTATTTCTGAGATGGATTTTGTATCAAATCTTTTATAGTATAATTACTCTGGGTTAGAGACACAGAACTTAGAACAATCACTTCTGAATTAGTCAGTTTTCACATTTGTTTAAGGAGTGTCTGTTTATAGCTGGAGAATTTCCTTTGGATGAAATAGATCTGGAGTTGGCTTGTGCAACTGTTGCAAACAGGTATCTTGTGATTGTGAGCGAACTCAAACTTATCTTGTTCATTCCTGTTTCTTCAATAATTGCAAGACTGTACAAGGCACTGGGCATTTTTGTGCTGCCTTGAGGGCACACACAAAAGGAAGAAGGAAGGAGGGAGAAAGAGTAAGGACAGAGTGAGGACGTGCTACTTCTAGGAAAAATCCTGAGTATGTACCTGGTTCCTTTATAGAAGGGCTTCCCTGGTAACTCAGAGGTTAAGTGTCTGCTGCCTGCAATGCGGGACACCAGGGTTCGATCCCTGAGTTGGGAAGATCCCCTGGAGAAGGAAATGGCAACCCACTCCAGTACTCTTCCCTAAAAAATCCCATGGATGGAGGAGCCTGGTAGGCTACAGTCCATGGAGTTGCAGAGAGTCGGACACGACTGAGCGACTTCACTTTCACTTTCCTTTATAGAGATGGTTTATACTCCCCTCACCTGCGTTTTTCTATGATGTTTAAAATAATTTCTTTTCTAGTAACTGCTGCTGCTGATGTTGCTAAGTCGCTTCAGTTGTGTCCAACTGTGCGACCCCAGAGACGGCAGCCTACCAGGCTTCTCCCTCCATGGGAATTTCCAGGCAAGAGTACTAGAGTGGGTTGCCATTGTCTTCTAGTAACTAAGCTCCTTAATTCACTTAACTAGGTTAATTACCTCTGGAAAATGTCAATCTTGATCACTCTTATCAACTAAAACCTTGAAGGTCATTATTTTCAGAGTTCCCTCACTGAGATCACAGGGATACAACTGGTAAGTTTTTTATCTTTGTATCTATTCAATGGCAATATTCATGACACATTTTACACATATGCAAACAAAATAAACATTTGGTGTTTTTCAGAGTGTTCTAGCCACAGACATTTAATGAACTATGTTCCAACTAAACGAAAATTCAGAAAGTGAGAAAATACAGTTTTCACAATATTATCTCAACTGAAAAAAAAAACTAGAAAATAGTGTTGTTTCTTGTTTTGTTTTGTTTTTTTAGCAATGCTGATTCAGAGTAAAAAACTCAAGTTATCCAACAAAACAAGAATAAAAATCAATCAGACCAAAATTTCAGGTAGATCTCATAAGGAAGCCTGTCCTTCTTCCCACAGGGCTAGATACTCTTATTGTCAAATATAGCCTTCTTAAATGCTAAAAGAAGAGATTAATACTGTCTTAAATTTGCCATCTGCTAAAAATTAATTTTTGAGGAAGTTCTTCTCTTCCTCATCCTCCAACTTAGAATACTATGATTTACATATGGGTTTCATTTTCCTGTTTTTAATTTTCTTAAAAGAGATTGCCATGTGGTAGAGCTAAACATCTTTAGTTGAACTAGGGTAAGAACATTACTTCTTGTCTGGTCTTAGGTCTCTGTAAGTGAATGTGAAACAGTTGCTGTAATGTGATGTGTAACATGATAAGATGATCTGGCTGGGCCTTTTCCCATTAAAATTGCATCCTTTCTTTGGGGATATATTCTGTGTCAAGATAAGAGAGGAACATGTGGTTGAGAAAGCTGCATATCAGTACCAACATTTTCTAAAACACTTTGCCAAAATGAAAAGCTAATAGTTTTCACATAATTGGCAAAAGTGAATAACTGAACCATTTAACCTATGGTATTCATGCAGTCAAGAGAGGAAAATGAAAATACAAAGGCACAGTTTATAGTTAGACAGAAAAATAGATAATACTAACAGGATATCTTTAAGAAAGCTATAAACTAAATGTCTGAAACCTTTATCTATACTTCCAAGCAACAATTGTGAACAAAGTCACCTGGATTAGTTACTAATGGAGTTGTACAATGTTTTCTAATTTATTACATAAAAAATGGATTTAAAATGCCTTATTATTTTATTCACCATAAGCCAATAATTTTAATATTCATATGACTCTAATTCTGAATATTTATTGGAAGGACTGATGCTGAAGCTGCAACTCCAATATTTTGGCCACCTGATGCGAACAACTGATTCACTGGAAAAGATCCTGATGCTGAGAAAGATTGAAGGCAGGAGGAGAAGGATGAGATGGCTGGATGGCATCACTGACTCAATGGACATGAGTCTGAGTAAGTTCTGGGTGCTGGTGATGGACAGTGAAGCCTGGCATGCTGCAACAGTCCATGGGGTTGGAGAGTCTGATAGGACTGAGTGACTGAATTGAACTGATGACTCTAATCCAGTGATATTCTCTATTCCCTCAAACTGTCCATAATGTTCTTTTTTTTTTTTTTAACTGAATAGCTGATTTACAATGTTTTAGGTATACAGCAAAGTGTTCAGTTATACATCCACATCCACATATATATTTATACATTCTTTTTCAGATTTATTTCCATTAAAGATACTACAATATAGTGAAAATAGTTCCTTGTGCTATATTGTGCTGTGCTGTGCTTAGATACTCAGTCGTGTCTGACTCTTTGCAACCCCATGAAATGTAGCCTGCCAGGCTCCTCTGTCTATGGGGATTCTCCTGTCAACAATACTGGAGTGGGTTGCCATGCCCTCCTCCAGGGGATATTTCCAACCCAGGGACTGACCCAGGTCTCCTGCATTGCAAGCAGATTCTTTGCCATCTGAGCCACCATAGTAGATATTTGTTATTTATCTATTTTGTATGTAATAGTATTTGTTGATCCCATTTTCCTAACTTATCTCCCCCCTTTGTTTTCAGTGTCTGCAAGTCTATTTCTCTTTTGTAAATAAATTCAAGATTCTACTTAAAAGTGGTACAGTATACTTGTCTTCTCTGTCTGACTGACTTCACTTAGTATGACAATCTCTAGGTCCATCCAGGCTGCTGCAAATGGCATTATTTCATTCTTTTTTTAATGGCTGAGTGAAATTCTACAGCTGCAATGAACACTGGGGTGCATATATCTTTTCATTTTCAAATGATGGTTTTCTCTGGATATATGCCAAGGAATGTGATTACTGAATCATATGGTAACTCTTTTTTGCTTAAGGGATCTCCATACTGTTCTCCACAGTGGCTGTGCCAATTTACAACAGTGCAGGATGGTTCCTTTTTCTCCACGCCCTCTGGCCACTGATGATGGCCATTCTGACCAGGAGTGAGGTGATACCTCACTGTAGTTTCGATATGCATTTCTCTAATAATTAGTGATGTTAAGCATCATTTCATGTGCCTATTCATGTATGTCTTCTATGAAGAAATGTCTGTGTAGATCTGCCCAATTTTTGACTGGGTTATCTGTTTAATATTGAATTATACAAGCTGTTTGTACATTTTGAAAATTAATTTCCTTATCAGGCATATCATTTGCAACTATTTTCTCCCATTCCATAGACTGTCTTTTCATTTTGTTTATGGTGTCCTTTGCTGTGCAAACACACGTAAGTGTGACTAGGTCTTATTTGTTTATTTTTACTTTTGTTTCCTTTACTCTAGGAGTTGGATCCAAAATAATACGGCTGCAATTTATGTCAGTCTACATTTTCCTTTAGAAGTTTCACAGTATCTAGTCTTAAATACTTAAAATAAAGACCTAAATATGTATGTTGTTAGAGAATGTTCTAATTCCATTCATTTACCTGTGGCTGTAAAGTTTTTCCAGCAACACTTATTGAAGAGACTTTTTTTCTACTGTATATTCTTGCTTCCACTGTTGTAGATTAACTGATCATAAATGCATGAGGTTTATTCTTGTCCTTTCTCTTAAAGGCCACCCAAAAATTTCACAAGTTTCAGGACCCAGGGCCAAAGCAGTAACTTGATAGGAGAACCTTGGTCAGACCTGCCTTCTGGTCTTGGAGAATTTCCTGGAGAAGCAGAAGGCGACTGACTGCATCTTACCTTGGGGACAGACACTGATGGGAGCCATTCTGAGTTACTTATGTCATATGGACACTGGGAGGCACCACTGTAGAATCTTTCCTCTAGCTTATGAGTGGTAGGACTCAACCTGTTCTTGCCCAAGAGCCTAGAGGTGAGTGCTGAGACACCCCAAGCCAGCGGCCCATCTGGTGAGGACAGAGCCACATCCATCAGCAGACATGCTGCCTTAGGAGCCCACAGCTGCCTCTGAGCATGGCCCTATCCACCAGAGGGTTCAGTGCCCCATTCTACTCACCATCGGGCAAGCACCAGCCCCAGAAACCCATGGAGCACAGCCCTGCCCTCAGAGAAGCCCGCTCTAGCCTCTGGATCAGCCTCACTCCAACAGGGAGCAGACACTAAATGCCAGAAAACCACAATCCTGCAACCTAGAGACTCAGACTGCCCCTAAGCCCCCATCCCAGCAGGCCAGGCTCTGCCCTGGGTCCAACTGGGACATGGTCTGGCTCACTAGCAGGCCAAGTTTCAGAACACCCTAGACACCATACTAAATTGTGTCAGGAACCCCTCCCCACCGCTACCAGTAGTGCTGGGAAAACTAGACAGCTACATGTAAAAAAATGAAATCAGAACAGCTAGTTCCTCACACTATACATAAAAATAATCTCAAAATGGATTAAGGACCTAAATGTAGGACTGGAAACCATAAACTCCTAGAAGAAAACAGAGTGGAATACTCTGACATAAATCATATTTTGGGGGATCTATCTAAAGGAAACAAAAGCAAAAATAAACTAACTGGATCTAATTAATATTAAAAGCTTTTCCACAGCAGAAGAAACCATCAATAAAATGAAAAGATAACCTATGGAATGAGACAGAATATTTGCTAATGCCATGACTGATAAGGGATTAATATCCAAAATATATGAACAGCTCATACAACTCAACATCAAAAAAAAAAAAACAAGAAAAAACCCAAAACAAACAAACAAAGAAAAATAATTAAACCTGGGCAGAAGGCCTGAAGAGACAGTTTTTCAAAGAATACATACAGATGACCAACAGACAGATGAAAAGATGATCAACATATTAATTATCACAGAAATGCAAATTAAAACCAAAATGAGATGCCATCTCACACCTATTAGAATGGCTATCATTAGAAGGGACACAACAAATGTTGCTGAGGATGTGGTATTGGTGGAAATGTAAATTAAAACAAGAAAAAACCCAAAACAAACAAACAAAGAAAAATAATTAAACCTGGGCAGAAGGCCTGAAGAGACAGTTTTTCAAAGAATACATACAGATGACCAACAGACAGATGAAAAGATGATCAACATATTAATTATCACAGAAATGCAAATTAAAACCAAAATGAGATGCCATCTCACACCTATTAGAATGGCTATCATTAGAAGGGACACAACAAATGTTGCTGAGGATGTGGTTATTGGTGGAAATGTAAATTAATGCAGCCTCTATGGAAAACAGGATAGAGGTTTCTCAGTAAAAACAGAACTACAATATGACCCAGCAATTCAAACATACAATATGACCCAGCAATAAGACCACAGAACTGGTCTGTGGCCCAAAGGTTGAGAAGCCCTGTTACATAATATTTTGCATCAATTACACTTTAATAAAAAAAATTATTGGTGAAAAAAGTACATTTTAATTCATTACTTACCAATTATTTGAGAATCTAGTATGTGCTGGGCATTGTATTAAATACTATACATAATGTTATGGGACAATGAATATTAATATATATTGTTATCTAACCATTTACACACTTAAGATGCTACTAACTTTATTATGAAAAGTTACCAGGCAATTAGACAGTTGCTCAGCAAGCCTTTCATTAAATGCAAAAATCCTCCTCAGTTATCGAAATGGTACACATTATATGGAACAGCATGCTCTATACAATGTATGCATATACATACTTGCCTGTAATCACCTCAAAATCAGGAATGCATAGTGTTTACTAAATTACAGAGACCTTTGAGTTGCTTTCCATCTCCCTATTAGTGAATATTAGAAGGTATCTGTGAAATCATTTTAAATAGTGTTAAGAAAAGAGCTACATGGAACTCTATAAAGTACTGCAAAAAGGTACACAGCTAAGAAGTCTGCACTTAAAAAAATTGACATTTTGGTATGTTTGACTATAACTGGCCAACAGTTTACAGCATAAGAAAGTAGAGAGATACTCACCAATTCTGGCACACTTCCAAAATATACCCAACAACCTGCAGAAAATAAAAAAGCAGCTACCGATTACTGGGAAAGACAAATTATTCAGTATTATATAGGTAATTTATTACATATTAGTATTTTAACTGCTTTAAATTGAAATTCATTTGATATTGAGCCACTACTTACATAGAAAAGTAGGGCACAATAGCTTATCAACCATCAATGTACAGAAACTATTAGAAATTGGAATATACATGATGTCACCGGTGGAGCCCAAAGTAAATTAATGTAAGAATGGCAAAAATTTGCATAAGAGCTTACTATTAAAAGATTAATTCAGTCAACTTCAAGTGCTTTACCTTCAAAAGCAAAAAACACATTAACGCTGATTTAAATAACCATTAATTTTGCAAAAGCAGTAAACGGACACAGTTGGTTTTGGATAAACTTTGACATTAACTGAAAAAACTTTTTACTGAATATAGATCTATATTTAAATGATCTATAATCATGAACTCTAATGACAGTATTTACATGACCGTAACATTAAATGAGGAGGAATACAAAAATACGAGCCTATATTTCAATGTAATATATTCAATATAACTTAGCAGCAGCAGCAGCAACATAAGAAAACTCTAGTTTAGGGATATTGTATATGAAACTATAATTTCATATAAAAT